>JANHFT010004997.1:5226-16730 GCA_032467955.1 Pseudoxenodon macrops
ATTTGTCGAAAATGGTGTAGAGTCTCCTGCTTGAGCAGGGGGTTGGACTAGATGACCTACAATGTCCCTTCCAACTCCGTTAATAATAATAAAATAAAATAAAACAGAAGGCTCAGGAAAGATTTGAGTCATCTTACAATACTTGAAGGGCCGTCACAGAGAAAATTGACTTATTCTGTCTAGCACCTAAGGGCAGGATAGCAATAGCAATACTAAGTAGGTAGTGAGCCGCTGGTGACATCATGGAACCAGTTCTGTCCATGGACACCGCCATCTTTTTTTTTTAATTTGGGAAAAAATGTTTTTTGAATTTTTCCCAAGTTTTTTTCTTCTGCGCATGCACAGAAGTTGAATTTCCAGCACTGCGCATGTGTCGCCATCTTGTTTTCGGCCTTTTTTTTAATGGGATTTTTTTGTACTGCGCATGCACGTGTGTGCAGCCATGCAGCACCGCAGGCAGTGAACCAGCGGCGAAGTAAGTTAGAACCCACCCCTGGGTTAAGGTACCATCTTAGAAAGCAGAAAACTGAGTTCTACTCCCAGCTTAGCCAGCTGGGTGATCTTGGGCCAGTCCCTTTCTCTCAGCCCTAGGAAGAAAAAATAAAAAAACTTTTCAAAATCTTGTCAAGAAAATTGTAGAGACTACTTCCAACAATCCTCAGGAATCAACAATGATTCAAAGACACCAAACAATCAAACAGACAAATATTTGATCTATGATGACATCTTGCAGATTTCAGTGCTGGTTCCATCTGGATAATAATCAGAAATTATTTCTGCTTGAACTGAAGGCAATTTTTAAAATGTAACTTTCTGCCATTTTCTTTCTACACCTCAAGCCACTCCATCCCCCAAATAATGAAATTTTTAACAGTAAAGAACAAAAGATTCTGTATATTAATATTGATTTGACTCCATATATCTCCAGATATTGATGGTCTTCTTTTGAAAGACTGTTTCAATATTAACAAGCTTCCCTTTTATGACAAATGCAGAAATTTAATCCAACAATGAAATCCAAGCTTTAAACTCAGTTAAGTTTGGGCCTACAATTTCATAGAAACCCAGCTTTCTCTGCCTCTCCCAAATTTTAAAATTAACCCCTTTTTATTTTTACTTTGTTTTTTTTGTAAAAAGGATTGCTTCCATTTGTATTTGATACTTTAATTTTGAGATCTTGCCCTGCTTGCTGTCTTTAAAAAAAAACTTCAATACAAAACTTTTAATCTAGTCAAGTCTTAACGTCATATTTTTCTCTCTCTTGGGCCACTGAAGAAGAACGAAAGGTTTCTCCTGTCATATGGATTGAAAGAGCGTTCATTTTCTACAAGATATGATCTCTCTACGGTTGTTTTTATTTTTCCTCACGGAGTGACAAGATTCCCCTCCAAGTTACTGAAACAGCCTTTTCATTTTGAAGGTCACAATTCTTGACACCTCAGTTGTGTAGCGTAAACACATCTTGTAGACTATACAAAAGAATTCTGACAGGGGAAGCAGTGGTCAGTTTTCTGAGTGTCTCATCCCACATCAGCATCCTAACAGAACGATTTCTGATATCCATTGATCGCTTCTTTAGCTGTGCTTTTGGGAAAGGAAAGGAAATAAGGACGTCTAGCCAGATAATTCAGTCTACCATGTTGTTGCCAATGTGGAAAGAAGAATATGGTGAAGAACAGGGGTGGGTTCTAGCTTACCTCGCCACCAGTTCACTGCCAATTTTGCTTTGCATAATGTTGACTCCTTCCCCTCCGCCTCCAATTAAAATAATATTTTTTTTAAAGGCAAAATGAGATACGGAATGAATCAAGCATCCAGAATTGTGTCTGGGAGAAAGGTGAAATATCAAGATATAAAACTGAGGAGTTTAAAATAATGCAAAATAAAAGAACATAGGCCTCTTTGTTTTGCACCGAACATGAAAGGGGGATGGGGGATGGATGATCTATGCAAGAGGATGTTTCTGATATAGTTCAGTTTTCAGCTGGGGAATTCGATATACTGCAGAATTTAATGGCCACAGTTGAGGAGACATCTACGCTGCAGTCTTGCAAAATCGGCTTTGGAGCTATCGGATTTCAAGAGAGCAGCTGTGTTCCCCAGCTGAGCTGATTTATTTCTCGTGCAGCTATGATGGGGTTTTTTCTTCCCAATTGCAGGAAAGACAGATGTTTCATTTGCATTAGAGCTCTGAAGAGCATGCAGCTGGGATCTTCTACCATTAACAGGTGCCCTTGCCTTACCCAACTCTTAAGTTCTCCAAGTGTCTTAGGTTAGTCCCCATGGTGGGAAAAGGATGAGATGCCTCCAGTAACATCACGATCCAACCCCCGGCTTCATGTCCTTGTGGCTTGACAACTGACCCAAGGACATAATGACATTGTGAGGTTTGTACCATGATGTTGTGGTTCGCTTTTCATTATTTGTCTCCTTCTGACACACACCATTCCTGTGCAAAGCAACCAAGTAATGGTAGCCTGGCAACTTAACTCCTTCCTTTCCATATCCAAGTTTCAAAGTAGATGGAAATGAAAACAATTATGGATTGGTTTAAGATTATTTTAAGAGATTGGGGAATGGAAATGGTGATATAGAAGGGACGAAACATTTTGGATCAATTCCTGAGAAATAATGCCTGATAGAAGTCATGGCTATGTTGAGGTTATATGTTGATACATTGAAGTAAGCTAAAATGTGGTTTGAGCATGCTGTGTGAAAAGTGCCACCTTGGTTTAAAAGACATCATGTACAGCTTAACATATACCAATATCAATTTAAAAAATATATATTTATAAACATGATAAAGCAAACTGTGGTTTAGAACAGGGATGTCTATCCTTGGCCACTTTAAGACTTGTGGATTTCAGCTCCCAGAATTCCCCAGCTAGATATGCTGACTGGGGAATTCTGGGGGCTGAAGTCCACAGGTCTTAAAGTTGCCAAAGTTGAACACAACTGGTTCAGAATAATATGCACACCATATAAGTGTCTCAGCTGCACTTTTGTTTATCACCAGTTGAGGAATTTGATTTGGGACAATTCTATTGTGTTCTTATTTTGGTTTGTGATCTTTAGTAGCATGTAGAAAAAGAAAGCAAGATTTGGATCGCAACATTACAACACCGTTTTTTTATCAGTGTGATGACAACCCCATCCTCATCTCCTTATTGATTGTATTCAACCAACTAAAGAAAAAGGAATTAAATATAACAGCCCCATAGATTTGGATCTCACTAGCATACTGATAGCTAGAAGTCTAACAGTCTCCCTCAGCAGTTTCATAGTGCAAACACTAAAAACTGAATAAATCTCTGAGGGACATCATCTAATAGCTCCCATTTCCAGAAACAGCTGCCTCTTCATGAGAAGATCTCCAAAACTGCCTGCTTGATGGTTTGGAAAGCTGTTGGGGAGTGAAGAAGAACCGAGCAAATTTCGGTCAATCAACAATTTAAGCAACACAGCAACTTGAAGTGGTGAAGTCTGTAAAATACAACCAATGCTTGTTACCTGTGAGAAATGCCTCGCTGCGGAAGACAATTAAAACACCCTAACGTGAGCTGTTTTAAATTAAAGCGAGATGAAACGCCAGCTACGACTGGCTGAAATCTGAAAAGACAGTGAATAAGGGAATATCAGCCTCTGAATTGCAGATAAGGAGGAATTTTTCCAGGAGTTCTGTATTTATTTATTTATTTGTTTATTTATTCTCCTGGGGTACAATTGTATCTACCTGTGAGAGACAAAGAAGTACAAGACACAAAAAACAAGACAAACCTGAGATATTTGTTAGATGGATCCAGCAGTGAAATCTACTTACCTTCCCTGCCAGTTCAGAAGCACATGTCACACATGCTTTTTCACCCACTGTTCATGCGCAGAAGGCTTTGCGCATGCACAGAGGGTAAAAAAAACTGGAAATGGTGACATTCAGGTGGGTGGGCGGAGCCTCATGCAATGGCCGCCACCAGTTCTCCTAAACACCGGCGGCCACTGCTACCTATGAGTAGGTAGCATTTCACCACTGGATGAATCTAAACTGCTGTGCATACGTTATATATGATTATCCAAGCCTCTTGTTTCTTAGGTGGAAGCAAGGGAATGGAACAGCTGTTACTCTGCCTTTCATACACCTGCAGTAACTTCATTGTCTTCACTAACAAGGTTGATTGATATTTCTTTCCATTGTTTTGTAAACTCTGCTTAAAGCAAAGCAAAGATTCAACTGGAGTCTCAGTTGGTGTCCTACAACTTGCTGCAACCAACTCACCACAGCCAACTTGCCGTGACACAACTCACTGCGGGAGAAGACTTACACGAATATTGAAGAAATGGTGGAATTGAGTCAATAAGGAAAGGATGCAAAAGGAGGGACAAAATGAAATGTGAATGACCAAAATTAAAATAATGAGCTGGCTGGCGGTGAGTTGGCCACAGCGAGTTGTCTCATGGTGAGTTGACCACGGTGAGTTGACTGCAGTTAAGATGGCCATGGCGATTTGGCAATAGCAATAGCCCTTAGACTTATATACCACTTCACAGTGCTTTTCAGTCTTCTCTATCTTCAGCATATTGCCCCCCAACAATCTGGATCCTCATTTTACCCACCTCAAAGGATGGAAGGCTGAGTCAACGTTGAGCCGGTGAGAATTGAACTGACAAATTGCAGGCAACAGGCAGTCAGCAGAAGTATCCTGCAGTACTGCATTCTAACCACTGCGCCACCATGGCAGCAGTGAGTTGGCCATGATGACTTGACCATGGCGTGTTGTCCCATTTTGCCTCAATCGTTCACATTCTTCACCCAGGACAACTGGATTCTGTAAGGGGAACAAAAAACAGATACAGGTAGTCCTCGACTTACAACTACACTTGGGACCAGAATTTCTATTGCTAAGCAAGACAATTGGTTAAGTGACTTATGCCTGATTTTAGAAACTTTTTGCTATAGTCGGTAAGCAAATATTACAGTTGTGAAGCTCATAAGAGGGGTTGATTTTCTGGACTTCTACAAGATTTAGGTAATGATCTGGTTTATATTTTATATATTTATTGCTAAATACGTGTCCCACGTATCTCACTACCCAAAATGATTACACGAGGATCATCCTACTTTGCTTGGTCTATTAATCTCCATTTCAGATCTTCTTCTTCTTTTTTGATATGAGGGTTTTGAGTTTTTTCTTTCTCCTTTCCTCCCGAACGGCCTCTGAGTTTATTGGTCTGCAGGAAATTTGGGACATTCTAATCCTTGTCTCGCAGAGGAGGCAAGAATGAAGAAGTATTCTGGATAAAATTGAAGTCAGTAGTGCAAGTGAAAGTAAAAACAAAACATAACATAAACCACATAAACTGCTTCTCCTTCCCTAAAGAAAAATCTCTTGGAAAAAGCCTGGTCAGAAGATATGTAGACAGGAACCTTAGTCCCGTTTTGGTTTCTTTTAAAGAGAAAGATACGGAGCTAAAACGGCAGGGATGCCAGAAGCAATGGCCCTTTGGATGGATAACTTTGGGAAAGGACTTCCTGACATTTCAGAGAGGGACGTGGAGGAAGGAACAAAGGAACTGTAGAGTTAAGTGGAAGCGGCTCAAAAAGGATGTGGTAACAGCATTGTTGCCCTTAAGGAGCAGAGGAGTCACAAAGAAGACACTGGAGAAAAAAAAAATCATATCTTCTCTCTCTCTCTTTCTCCATTCATCCACTCATCAATCTTCATTGTAACCACAACCAGGCAATAAGTAATAAGTAAATAATAAGGCTCCAAGTTGTCCTTTAGAACCAGAATTTGTCCTATCCTCCTTCCATCTTTCTCCTCCTCCTGGTAAATTACCAGGTAAATTACAGGTAATATCATAGTTTCTCATATTTGAATTCGACATCTACTGAAGCGAACTTGAAGAGTAAAGATACTGGCCATAATTCCTCTGAACCATCAACTACAGATAGAGGTTCCTATCTCAGACAGATAAGATATAGCTCCAATCACTTACCTCATTGCCATGCTCACCATCACCCTTGGATCTCAAACGTTTTTAATTGAGAGCTTGGAAACGTTACTTATCCTGATTTTAAGAAACCATAGTTTCTTTCTCTATCTTTCCACAATGTGTTTCCCCGGTGATGTCATAAGGTTGGCTAAACAAAGGGAATATTTTTGGCAAGGGAAATCCAAGACTGACTAGGAATATAATCCCAGATCTTCTTAGTCCCAATCCAGCACAGTAATCACTAGGTCACACTGCATAATCTTTCTTGCAGGACTAAACTAACCAACTGGAGAAAGATTTCTTATATATCACTTTATTCTAGTTTTTAAAGAACACCATACAACTTTTTTTTTAAATTAAGAAAGTCTTAAATCAGACATATGAACATAGATGATGGGATTTTCTAAACTGAACAGATCTCGGTCATACCCAAAGGGCACATATTTTCAGCTAGAGAAAATATATGCAAAAATGACCTTCACTAGATTTTTTTTTTTAATTCAAATCCTTTTGGAAACATTATGAAATAAAGAAAATGCTGATGTAAGAAATCTTGGGTACTGTAGTCGACACAGTTTTAGCGAAATGGAGGAAAACACAAAGGACATATAACGCATCTGACGACACAGCTTTAGCTGTGTGTGTACATGTTAATTCCTGGATTTCCTTTTTGGCATCCACTGAACTTCAAAGTAGGAAGTTCTTGGTGCTCTCTAAGCTTGGTGGCTTGCTTCCAAATGTTTTCATCACTGCTAGTGATGATGTTACCTAGTTGGGTAATGAAACAACCAAGTTCAGAGAACGTCACAGTTCAACCTTGAGCTAAAGATAAATGGATTGCCCCTGTAACTATATAGGACAGATGGGGAGGAGGCCTAACCACCAGATTGCAAGAACACAAGTGAGCAGTCAGACAAGGAGACCCGAACTCATTGGTAGCCTCACATTGTGATGAACAAGGACATACATTCAATTTCACAGCTACTAAGATTGTTGGCCGAACAGGTTCAAAGATAGCCAGGGAAATGATTGAAGTCTAGGAAACGGCCTCTTGTCAGTCAAAAGGAGTGTTGATTGGCCACCATCTTATTAGATGCTTAGGAGCTGAGGAGGACAAAGAAACGATAGCCAATTGCAGACCATTAATATACCATTCAACCAATAGGAAGACACCACATAAATACAATTCATAGAATAGCCCAAAGCATGTATTCCAGTAGAGAGAACTTCCCTGAGGATTCCTCACTATCCTGAAGAACCTTCTTGGATGAGAAGCAAAACATCTTCAAAGAAAAAAGACCAAGAAAGTCCAGTTGCCTCCTGAAAAAGCACCTTAGGGACAACCATGACCTGGATGACTGAGAATCTTTACAGACTTTTAGCTATACCATTTGAGATGAACACCCTTTGAATAGTGTGGGAGTAGGAATGGATTTCCAAAGGAAAAATTGCAGACTACAGGAATCAGGAGCTCTACTCAGGTGATCCTGAGGACACAGATAAACCTCCAAGTGCTTCAATGACCCTCTAAAAGGATGCAAATGTCCAGCTGTCTGCAAGGAATATAAATCCTTCCATTTCCCACCATCCAGTCAGAGCTGAAGAAGCTTCTTGGATGAGAAGCGAAACCTCTTCTAAGAAAAGATAGTCCAGTTGCCTCTTGAAAAAAACAGCTTTGGGAGAAGCGTGACCGGAATGACTGAGAATCTCCTTAGACCTGAGATTTTTTCTTCTTCTCCTTAGCTCTTCAAATTCTGTGTTACAGTTGTAGCTATTCTTTGCAGTATCATTTGTCCTCACATGTATTCCCCGGAAGGGATAATTATCAACGGAGTTTTCAGTCTTCCTGAGCCTAACAGCAGAGTTTTATTGACAAGATAGAAGGAAGATTACATTTTGCTCTTTTATTTATGGAATGCAGTAGTTTAATGCAAAAAAAAGCACGATGCATTTTCGCATGCAAAAGAAATATAAAAGGGGTGATACCCTGCACAGCTTCTGCAAGATTTCTCCAGGAAGTGTTTCAACTACTCAGTCTTGCTTACAATTCTAGTGTTGATAGTCTCTCCTCCAAGTACCAATAGATCAAGTCTGTGAGCTGTTTGAAATCAGCCTAGATCAGATAGATCAGAGGTGTCAAACTCGCAGCTCATGGGCATCATACACTGGCCACGCCCATGCCCAGTTTAGCAAAGGAGGAAAAAAGTCACAATAAGTCATGTGATGATGCCATGATGATGCACGTTTGACACCCCTGAGATAGATGCTACAATATATTTGGGACAGCATGATGTATTAAGCTACCTCTCCTCTTACCAAGTGCTAATTTTTTTCATTTTTGGCTTTCTTTTTTTAAAAAAGCTTTGTGGTTTTAATGATATTATCTGAATCCAAAACAGTCACCTTTAGGGCAGATTAGGATTTACATTGGCTTTCATAGGTTAAAGTCCTGGGGTGTACAAATTCATGTTGGAATTGTTGGGAAGTTATTTTGGGTCATTTCTAGCTTTGGTTTGCAATCAGCCAATCTCTGTATCCAGATCAGAGGTGGGTTTCAGCAGGTTCTGACCAGTTCTGGAGAACCAGTAGTGGAAATTTTGAGTAGTTCGGATAACCGGTAAATACCACCTCTGACTGGCCCCGCCCCCATCTATTCTCTGCCTCCTGAATCCCAGCTGATTGGGAAGAAATGGGGATTTTGAAGTAACTTTCCCCTGACATGACCACCGAACCAGTAGTAAATTTTTTTGAATCCCACCACTGATCCAAATCAGATCATATACACATTGTCAACTTTGAAACATATCAGGCCTGCCACAGCTATTTTTCCATTTCTCAGCTTGCCACACTGTATGGGAGCGGCGAGGAGGTCTGCAATGTCAAACCAGACAACAACAACAGATCATCCAGTGGGAACCAAGGTCATCTCACCAGGTGCTGGCCAGAGACTAAGCGGAGTTGCCAAAGAGATGCCAAAACACCTAATTGGACAATGTGACCTGTGACAATAAGGGAGGGAGTTATTTATTCTTTAATTATACTGAAAAAGTGGGAAATAGTTAGATCTGGGGTTCTTTTTTCCATCTGTGCTGAAATGATGCACTCAATAAAACAGTTCTTTTAAGAAAGTTGCAAGTCTCGGAGTACTGAATTGGTTGGGTTCATTAGTCGGAACCTTGACACACATGTTACATTCCTGTGATTGAGGGATTCTGCAAAAAGAAGAGGAAGTCCTTGAAACTAACTTCAGGGTTGCTAAAATAGTTTGGGTTCAAAGTCCAAGGGATACAATGAGAAGAAAGGTTTTCTCATAGGCTAAAAAAAAAAAAAGTAGGTAAAATGCAATTGTCTAGAATAGAATAGAATAGAATAGAATAGAATAGAATAGAATAGAATAGAATAGAATGAGTTGGAAGGGACCTTGGAGGACTTTAAATTCAACCCCCTGCTTAGACCGGAGACCCCTACACCATTTCAGACAAATGATTGTCCAATCTCTTCTTAAAAACTTCTAGTGTTGGAGTATTTGGTGGCGTAGTGGTTAGAGTGCAGTACTGCAGGATACTTCTGCTGGCTGGCTGCAATTTGGCAGTTCAAATCTCACCAGGTTCAAGGCTTCCATCCATCCAAAGTGGGTAAAATGAGGATCCAAATTGTTGGGGGCAATATGCCGATACTCTGTAAACAGCTTAGAGAGGGCTGTAAAGCACTGTGAAACGGTATATAAGTCTAAGTGCTATTGCTATTCACAACTTCTAGAGGCAAGTTGTTCCACTGGAATTTTTTTTTCTTCTATGTCCCATCTTTCTATCAATGTGGGAAATAAGGGATCAGTATTGAATTGAATCAGCATTTCCCCTATCTGGTGTCTCATAGATCTGCTGGGATCATAATATTCAGAATTTCAATCCAGCAAAGACATGCATTCTGCATGACTCATGCTAGCTAGGGAATTCTGCAAGTTCAACTTTGGGAGTTGAAGTCTACAAGTCTTAAAGTTGCCAAGGTTGGACATCCCTGCACTTGATGAATGCCAGTTTCCAATATCCCAAAAGCCATGTCATTGCTTGCATTCAAGCAAAACTTGCCAAAGAATTTCAGTCACCAAAATGATTCCAGCTTTGAAATTCTTTGACTTCTAAAGACATAACTTAGATGATTTCACATTGTACTAAGAATGACATTCATACCACTCTTGTGATAAATTACAGCCTCCATTGAATTCATCTAGAGAAATAATCCAGAATTAGTCAAGCTTAGAATAGGACCTTTTAAACCAATCAGACAAGTTAATCAAGATTAATTTAAGACCTATTGATTTCAATACAGCAATTGCACTCTAAGTATGACTAAGCCTGGAAGTAACTTAAGGAAAGAATACTGCTTTAAGAAATTACTTTTCCTGAATTGATATATTTTCTTCAGGTGATTACCTTTTGGATCTGCATGAAAGAAAGTATGTAACATTTTAAATAGTCAAGCAATGGTGCACATGTATCTGGCACACAGATGTCCTGATCATGAATTTGTCATAGCTTTTTAGCTTTAGACTGTGCTCTACCAACCAGACACAAGGGAGGCAGAAAATCTTGTTTTCTTTGACATTGCTTAAAAATAAGCATGTGTTCATCAAAATGTCCAACACTCTGATGCAAGAGTTGCATTTTTCTTGGCCCATACTGTCTTTGATTTTCCAGACCTTGTTATCTTTTAAGCATCAGTTGCACTCTGTACCTTAAGTGGCCACCAATGTGACATTAATGAAGTTCTCAAACCAGGCATAAGCTTCCATTTAGTAGCCATCAAAACAGTCCTACAATCTATTGTGTACAGCCACTATTCATACCAACCAAAATGTTTTATTGTATTTCTCATCATATGGATCAATAGCAGTCGTGGGTTGCTACCGGTTCACACTGGTTTGGGGGAACAGGTAGCGGTAATTTGGCCTGGGTCACAGAACCGGTAGCGACCGCTGGCTGGCCATGCCCCCGAACCGGTCCCCCGCTGAGACGCTCGCCCTGCCTTATCTTCACCACACGCATCCAACTGTCTCCTGCCTACACACAGGTAAGGATTCGTGCTAACCTACCCCCCCCCGCCTCCCCACCGGCCAGCGCCTCCTGAAGCTGCTGGCATTGCAACTGCAGTGGGGATGGGCGGCAGTTCGGCAAGCTTTGCAGCCACATTGCTACAAAGGTTGCTGGCCCGGCTCCCCTGTCCCAGCTAGCCAGCGTCTCCTGAAGCGTCTCCTGAGCCAGTGGAGGCACTGCATGGCGCAGCTGGGAGCATGCTAACCTTGCCCTCCCCGGGCATAGCCCACCCGCCGCCCATCTGCAGTTGTACTCTCTGGGAAGGATGGGAGACGCCGGCTGCCAGGCCACGGCCCCCTGGCGGAGCATTTCCACAGGCTAAGACAGGGTGCCCTCATCACTTTCTCCCAAAGTGCTTTTTTTTTTCCTCCAAGAGGCAACTGGACTTTCTAGGGTTTTTTTTTAAAGACCTTTCGCTCTGAG
>JANHFT010004998.1:22994-34352 GCA_032467955.1 Pseudoxenodon macrops
GGCAGCCTTAAAGTTCTGTAAAGTAAGGTTTTTGTTACTGTTCTTTTTTTTTTTGTCCCAAGATGGAGAAATGGGTAGGTGGACTCTTGTACGGTTTTGTGAGTAGCTGTATTCTTCAACTAATCTGGAATTACCAGTTCTGTACTGTAGACTCTGGAACGATTTACGCTTAATAATATCACACCGGTTGGAGTGTCGTTTTCCTCCGTTTAGCGTCTGACAAAATCGAATCCTGTTTCAGTTTTTTCAGACTCACGGGGCATAATATTTCTACTCGATGTAGCCGATACGTTTGGTGGCGTTTAACGACGCCTGTGAGAACTGGAGACATCGAAACGATTTGTCAAAATGTGCAAAGTCTCCGTCATCAAAAGTGCCTCTTTCAAATGATGGCCGCATGCAAATAAATGACAGCAGAGCTGATAGATATTTACCAAGGAACGGGGCTTTTGGGGGAGCTATGCCCTTGAAAACCATTCTTGTCCCAAAAATAATAGCATACTTAATGAGAATATGTAGATAGGACCGAAGAATCATTTCTTTTTAGAAAATGTATTTTCCTTTTTTTGTCCTTTGAGCCTTGCAAGCATTGCAAGCTAAGCCAAAGCAGTGTTAAAAAGAAAATCCCGGCAGGTTGTTTAAAAAGTAGATCAGCTTTTTTGAATTTTCCTAATAATAAATATATATATATATATATAGCAAATATATATATAGGGGTGCGGAGGGCTGCAGGCCAATCAGATCAATATACTATAGGGTAAGTTGTAAATTGTTTTGCTGCCGGTTCGCTCAGGGTAGCGCCTTGCGCACACACGCACGCTCAAAAAATAGCTTCTGCGCATGCACAGAAGCAAAATGCAAAATGGCGGCGCCCACGGAGGCACCGAAGCAATTGGCTACGTGACGTCATTGGCGAGTTACTACCGATTCTGTAGAACCGGGTAGAACAGGTAGGAACTTACCTCTGATATATACGTGTTGAATTAAGAATTGTTTTTACAATTGTCATAATATCTGAAGTACAGATGAAAATAAAGATACGAAAAGGGGAAGAAGGGGGTCGATACAGGCAGCATGAAAAAAGCGTCGACTTCCAACTTTTTTCAGCTCCGTAAAAGAATAAAATTACAGGTAATCCTTGACTTACAACAGTTCACTTACAACATGTTCAAAGTTACAACAGCACTGAAAAAAGCGACTTATGATCATTTTTCACACTTATGCCGTTGTGGCAGCCCCATGATCATGTGATCAAAATTCAGACACTTGTCCACTGACTCATATTTATGATAGTTGCAGTGTCCCCGGGCGGGGGTGGTGGTCATGTGATCCCCTTTTGCGAGTTTCTGACAAGCAAAGTCAATAAGGAAGCCAGATTCACTTAACAACCATGTGACTAAACAACTGTAGTGATTCACTTAACGACTGTGGTTAAGAAAGGTTGTAAAATGGGCAAAATTCAATTAACGGAGATTTGTTCACTTAGCAACTGAAATTCACTTAACAACTGAAAAACAACTGAAATTAGCAACAGAAATTTGGGGCTTAATTGTGTCTCGTAAGTCGAGGACTACCTGTATAATACAGAAATCTTCGGAAAGAATTCAAAACATATTTCGCTGTGCCTGGCCGTCAATCAAGAAAGATGCAGTGCCTTGTTGAATGATGACTAAAGAAAGGCTTGTTAAATGCCCTTTTGAATTTTCTGGTGTGCCAATGTGAACTACTGCTTTGAAACCGACATGTCTTAATAATTTTATCATCATTATCATTAATCCCCAAAACTAGTAGCGCTTAGTCTTTTAGAGCTATTTTCCCCTAGATAAGTAGCACGTAATTTCATGTTCGTTGCAGAAAGTTCATCGTTAAATGCGTTACTGGATAACTCATCAAAAGTTAATTGTGCGACACAGTGAACATTCATGTCGTAGAATTTGAAACTTAAGGTGTAACTGTTTCTGCGCTGAAAAAGTTGCTTGGAAAAAATGTCACCTGGCTATGATACAGTTAAGAGTTTCTTGCTTTTACTATTTCCGTCCCATTTTTCTCCTCAATTTTTCCTCTTTAGAAACCCCATCGAGACTTTCTGGTTGCGTAGCCTTAATGGCACACTGTACTTCATTAATGAAATCGGAATTCCCTCCGCTGAATTTCGCTTGGGTTGGGATGCGGTTCAAACAAATTCTGTTGTTTTTTTCATATAAATGCATAATCAGCAACCCGAATAAGCAAATGATTTTTATCACTTTGCTTATTGTTTGGCAGCCAAGTCAGATTGATTTCCTGCAGAAAGTTGCTGATGTCTGAGAAGGCTAAATAAATACTTTTAATCTCAAATTATACTTTTTCTAAAGGCGATTCTAGATTTTTGAGGTTTGAAAAGTTTTGACTGATATTGCCTCATAGATCAGAGCGTGGGTGTGTTTGTGTTTGGGAGAAAGGGAGCCTGTACAATTTAATCAATCAATCCATTAATTAATATACTCCCACCAAAAAAAAACCCGGTGACTACGGGCAGTTTATAAAAATAAATTTATGAGAGTGGATCATTTAGCTCTCAACCTTTATCCGTCTCACAGATTTTTGAAAGGAGAGGTGACCCATAAGAAATGGGTCTTAAGAAATGTGGGATAAACCTGCAAGAAATTTAAAAGAATAAAAGTGACAAATCTGTAGGAAACCAGGAAATTGTTAATAAAGTTTTTAGTGGCCTGGAGGTCGAGCTTCAGAAACTTTTAGGGTGGCTTCCGTTGTATCTTCTTGCATTTTATGATTGTTAGATTTCGGAATGAATTGTATGGGTAGATAAAAATCTATTTTTTTAAAAATTAAGTCCAGCAAAATTTGCTTGATCTCTGCTGTCTACAGAATTTTATCTGTTCTCATGACAGACTTTGAAATACATTGGCTCTCTCTGTGTATGTGTGTGTGTGTTCCTTTTTCTGAATTCAAGGGAATTAGACACTTTGGATTGTGGACTTGCACCAGAATTTCATTTTTTAAATTCATTTACACACAGAGTGAATGAATAAATTCATTTAATTCATTAATTCATTTAATTCATTCACACACTCTGTGTGTGTGTGTGTGTGTGTGTGTGTGTGTTCCTTTTTCTGAATTCAAGGAAATTAGACACTTTGGATTAAGGACTTGCACCAGAATTTCATTTTTTTAAATTCTTCCTAACAGTAAAACCAACAAGCATTTTTTCCTTATTTCTATTGGAATCAACTCTTTTTCTCTTAAATATTTTCATAGGGGAACGTGAATATTAATTTGCTTTATATTAATATTAAAACTGCTGTTGCTCTTTCTGTAAAATTCTCCTGGGGTCATCGAGGCAAATACTTGATAGCTTTCCTTAATGCAAACTTGCAAAAATTTGCCGCTGGGGATGGGGGAGAATGTCATTTTGAACTTACTTACCCAAATGGGTGTTAAGAGAATTTCCCAACATGTCAATTGGCCACCATGTTCCTGAGTCGGCTGAAATGCACACCTATTTCAAGGTTGAAGAAAATGAACAATATAATAATATCCTGTGAGGGGGGAAAAAACCCTATCTTTAGACTTTTCTTAATTTCAATAACCGTCTTCCTCTGCTTTCTTGACGTTGCTGGGCTTTGCACAGTAAATAGATGTGTTGCTGAAATGTAGTTGTAGCACCCTCGTCAACATGGCTGGGGAGGGAAGGTGTGTGTGTGTGTGTGTGTGGCTAATGCGAGTTGGAAGGCCAGAGGTTGCCTGCACAGGAATTAGAGTTACATATGAACCCCCTGTCTGGAGGGGGGGGCACAGCATCAGCCCTGTTAAGGTTGGTCCCGAAAAAAAATTCCTGAAGAGGAAACAGATGTGTTCTTTTACCGTATTTGAATGGGCGAAATCTGGGGAAATCTTTGGAAGAATAACGGCACACGAGGGCGATAAATAGAGACTTATTTATTTTTTAATGAAGGGATTCAGAGAAATTCCTGAAAGCAGACCCATTCGTCTATCAGATTTTAAGAATGGCACCAATGAAAGGAGACCATTTGTGCTTCAGGGTTGAAATGTTTGAAATACATTTCAGAATGGCTTATGAGAAGGGATAGAGCAATAGAACTAGATAACAGTTAAGCAGACACTTAAAATGCATTTCGATGCTGTAACTACTTTTACCTCTTCCTGTAAAAAACAAAACTACCAGTGTACGTGCAGCATTTTTTTTTCTTTTTTCTTTTTTTTTTGCAGAATTAAAACAACAACTAAGAAAGGGAATAATTTGTAATTTTGGAACATTCTGAACTGTGAACATAGTTCATACAAGGCAGGGCAAAAAACAATGGATGGAAACTAAGCAAAGAGAGAAGCAACCTGGAATTAAGGGAGAAACTTCCTAACAGTGAGGACAATCAACCAGTGGAATGGCTTGCCTCCAAACGTTGTAGGTGCTCCATCACTGGAGGTTTTTAAGAAGAGACTGGACAGCCACCTGTCTGAAATGGTATAGGGTCTCCTGGTTGAGCAGGGGGCTGGACTAGAGGACCTCCAAGGTCCCTTCCAGCTCTATTCTGATTGAACCTTGCAGAGTTTGGGGTGCAATTCATAGAATACCGATGAGTAAACAAGACGTGAAGAGTTGTGATTGCTGATTCAGCTTTCTGCAGAATCCCACCTTTTTTTTCCTTCCAGCCCAGCTGATCAGTAGATCTCAATTCAGGGGAATCTCCGATCCCATTTCCTCCATGCTGAATGTTTAAGGGCAGTGAGGATGTAGATGCTGACCTTGATCAAGGCTTCTAGGTGCTGGGTGGAGGTTGGCCATCCTCAACAGATCCATCTTGCCAGCCCGCTGAAAACTTGCAACCCACCAGGTAGTTTGGTGGTTAGGTGGGAGGACTGGATCTGCCCCTGGTGGCTGAAGAGGGTTGGGGGAAAGGGGTGGGGGTGGGGATCTGCCTCAAAACCTTCAAACGAGACAAGGAGAATTATGGCGTCCCTCGTCTTGCTTTGTCTGATTGAAAGCGGTCTCCTTGTACCAGCAGGGGGCAGTGCTGCAACACCAATACCTTTAGAACGCTCTACCTTTAAAATATATATATATATATATTTCTCACTTTTCTTTCTCTCTCCTCTCTTTCATCCCTCCTCCTCCCCCCCCTTCCCTCAAATTTTGGAAAGCGTTTAATGTTCTCCCTGTAATTAAATTCAGTTCCCTGAATAATTAGCAACCGAGCCGTCTTCTTTGTGCCATTGCTTTGGATAGTGTTGTTTTTCAGCCTTGCTTGTCTTCCTTCAATGGGTAATAGTACCGTCGCTCATCTAAAGACAGAGGGTGGGTTTTTCTCCCCCCCTTCCCCTTTCCTCGTGGCATGCTTTCTATCAATGCAGCGCTTCCTAAGGTGGGAACATAGCCCTTGGTGCTCTCCTAGCTTGGCTGTTCATTTGCAGACATTTCATTACCCAATTAGGTAACATCATCAGCTTACCTAGTTGGGTAATGAAATGTCTGCAGGCAAACAACCAGCCTCAGAGAACACCAACGGCTCCCTCGTTTCAACCCCGAGCTACAAACATTCCTTTTTTGTTGGATATAAAACTTCAAATTTTGTTTCGCCGTCCTGAACGACGTGTGAATAAAAAACAACACCCTTTTTTTAAAACAGTGCTATTAAAGTGCTCTCGGTATTCAGACACAAAAGGACAATATCTGCTGAATGTTTTTCCTATGAAAGGGGAGGAGATTGGCCTAAACGAAGAATATGTATTTTATTGGTAAAATAATGTATATATTTATATATATAGAGAGAGTGATATATTTAATTTAAGCGAGAAACCAGAAAGCCTGTGTTTTGGGTTTTACCCGGTAACGCTTTCCTTTCTTGTTTGCTTCATCTGCATTTTTTTGCAAAGCAGTTATACAATATTGCGATGGCATCCAGTTCACTGGAATCAAAATTATGCTACACCCAAGCGTAATTAACAGTTGCCTAATGAACAGCACAATCAAAGTAGTTGTTATAACTATCATTTCGTTCACTTTGGGGTTTTCCTTACAGCCCTGAGAAGAAATGGAGCGCTTCACTCTGGAATCAAATTTTATCACCACAGAGTGTTTTGTTTTTCTCCTTGTAATAATAAATATTTAGGTCATTTAGCGGTCCCCTAAAGGGTGTAATTTTAATATAGATCAATTGTTACTTCGCTGCTGGGATTCAGTTTTAGAGAGAGGTGTTTTGTTTTGTATATTTCCCTCTTTTTAAAAAAAAAAGTTTCATCGTTCTAAAACTGCGACTCTGCTCGAGTGAAGTTTTCACAACTATGTAGACTCCGAACCACACAACTTCTCTGACAAACTATTCATATCTGAAGCCCGAAGAAATTGTTTCGATACTAGACGTAAATAAGGTAGAAAGAGTTTTGCATATAGCTGGCTTTTAAATTATTAATTTTCCCTCTTGATTGCTATACCTCTATGTAGAAGGAGCACGTAAATTAAAATTAAATCATAAGTCGACGTTCAAAATAATCCTGGGGCTTCTGATTGCTTTGGTAAATTAGCAATCACTTTTGAACTTTTGCAGTTCAGTTTTTGCTGTCCCGTCTGCTGCTGTGCTATGCAAAATGACTCCAGAAATTTTCTTGGCTTCTCCAGGTTAAACATAACAAAAGCAAGCAGAATATAAGCAAAGGACATCTAACATGTGGGGAATTTGGGTGATCTCTGGTCCATCATTTTGCAATAATATGATAAACTTCAATACAAGTTTCTGCACTCTTTAACACGTCTCTCAGGGGAGATAGATTTTTGCTCTTTCCTGTTAATAGTTAAATTAATACGTCATTTTGAGGTATCTATAACTTATCATTAATCAATATCTACAAAAAATATTGATTTCAAAATATATTAATCGGTTCTTATCATACTTATAATGTACTCTTCCCTCAAAAAGAGAATATAAGATAGAATTCCTATTATCTCCCAAATATACATCCATGTGCTGCTTTATAGTACAATATTACATTAACTCTACATATCTTTCGTTTCCCCACACAAAAAGCTGTCATAAGATTGTTGTGAAGTTGTTGGTTATTTTTTCCCCCCTTTTGTCCAGCTTATATTTGACAAGGTCAATTTAAGTTTTATCCCTGGATTAGTCAAGTCTTTTATGATCAATATTGTTACAGTAAAATTCTATTGCCATATTTATTACTCCTAACGGGTTTTTAGAAAAAAAATTAAGAACCTGGTGTATTGATGAAAAGATTGCTATTGATATTGTAGTTAATTTATTATATACAATACATTAATTAATTTGGAGTAAGTAAGTAATTACAGTAAATTAAATTATAATTAAGACTCTCTATAACATGATATGTATTGCATTTCATTACAATACATTACATTCTATTATTACCTTTCACTACATTACATTAAATATGTATTAAATAAAATATATGTTACTATATTTCAATGCTGCATTCTCACAATACAATATATTGTAGTAGTGGGTAATTTCATTCTTTAGTTGTTTATTCCTCCACCCCCCAAAAAAAATCCTTTTCCAGCCCCTGTATTCTTTTTTTATTATTATTATTAACTTAGAAAAATCAGATTAGAAGCTCAGGAAGGTTGCTATTGAGGCCCCCAGTTTATTCAGCAGAGTATATAAAAACTAAACTGTTTATTCCTCTGATGGTTTCTCCTCTCTGGCTTGCCTCCATCTAAATCTACGTCGAGGTTTCATCCGCAAATTTTTTTATTAAGTCTGTATTTTCCTATTATAACTTAATAACTCTGTCCATATGCTCCGTGCTGCCTCTGGTCTACGGGTCAATCCAAACGGGAGTCTTGAATTTGCTTTTTGGGGACTGGACTGTCTTTTGAGCGGAAGATCTTCTAGCAGATAAAATTAGTTCGAAAAAAGATTTTAAAAATTCTTTCATGGACTTTTTTCCTTGAGCCCTCCTGCAAAAAAAAAAAAAAAAGCACAAAAAAACCCACTTCTTTTCAGACAACCAGAAGACTTGCTGCAAAAGGAAGAAAAAAAAGGAGCAACAAAATCCACCTTTCTGCAAACAGAAACTTTATGCTCCTAATTCTTAAGAAGGATGCAAGGACTGACTGACTTTCTTACACTTTCTCACTAGGACATGCCACGTTCTTCTTTTGATACTTCCATTTTTATTTTTATTTTTTGCCCAATCCAGGTGGCTCGAGAGGCCTATTTCATTAATAAGCACTGATGTGTCCCTTTTGCCTTCTACCATGCTATGTTAAGAAAAATGAGATTGTTCTAGAACAATCCCTTTTTAAACACATTGGAAGGGTTCAGACATAGCGGTACCTTTTATTTAAATCTAGCTGGCTGTTCTGTGCTAGTTCTTCTCTGTTAAATAAATTCTCCCCTCTTTTTTTTTCTTCTTTTTTTCCTCTCCTCCTGACCTGTTTTTATGGCTTAGGGAGTTTGCCTATACCTAACGTTTTCTTTTCTTTTTTTTAATTCTGAGAAATTAAATATCCGTTGTGTTCCATACAACCAGCCATGTTGAGAGGCAACCGTGTGGCTTCGCTTCATTGTTCCTACTGAAGTTTGATACCTGACATATTTAATTTAATTAGGGAGACGGAATCCAATTTTGGCGTTTCATTAACGGGATTATTCCTCAAAGTTATTGTTTCCGTGATGAGAACTAACAATGTAACTCACAATAGCTGGTGTTGCTCTTCTGTTTGTGCTATTTTTCTCCCAGGTTGTTGTGGGTTTTTTTTTGGTACCTCACTCTTTTTTTTTTTTTTTAAAGTAGTAGAAGTTGTCAGTCTGTAGTGCTGGAGATTCGTATGAATTTGTGGATGTTGTAAGTGGGTGCTGTATATACTGGATTTTTGGGACATTTGACTCAGAAAAAAGCTTGCTTTTTCTACTAATAAAAAGACCCAAGCAAGGTTTAGGCCTCAGTTGCCCCTTTGTAGCCATCAGTGAAGTGAGATGGACAGTAATCTAGTTTGTTTGTTTGTTTCATTGTTTTGTTATCATGGCCTCTCCATTTCTTAAGCTGGGTTTACCTTTACAAAATGAGGGTGCCTTTTATGGATCTCTTCTGGGTAGGCAGAATCATCTGCATTTTGATCCCCAACGTATGATTTGACAAGGCAATGTTTATTTTAGTTTGCTTATGTTTTTCCAGTGTCATGGGCTCATAATCAGTTTGGCCTAATGGTGAAGGCACCAGGCTAGCAATCAGGAGACGGTGAGTTCTAGTCTCGCCTTAGCTGTGGACACAGGCTGGGAGACTTTGGGCCAATGACCAAGAGACTGTGAATTCTTGTCCCACCTTAGGTGTGAAAGCCAGCTAGGTGACTTTGAACCAAACACCAGGAGATGGTGAGTTCTAGTCTTATTTTAGCCATGTAAACTGGCTGGGAGACTTTGGGCCAATGACCAAGAGACTGGGAGTTCTAGTTCCGCCTTAGGCATGAAAGCCAGCTAGGTGACTTTGGCCCAATGACCAGGAGTTCTAGTCTTGCCTTAGCCATGAAAGCCGGTTAGGTGACTTTGGGCCAAACACCAGGAGACGATGAGTTCTAGTTCTGCCTAAGGCACAACAGCCAACTTTGGGCCAGTCCCTCTCTTTTAGCTCACCCTACCTTACAGGGTTGTTGTTGTGGGCAAAAGAGGAGGAGGAAGGTGTGCTGGATATGTTCACCACCTTGAGTTATTTGTAATCATAATAATAATAAAGGTGGGACATAGATAATCAAATAAATAAGTAAATATTCTTATTTATTTGTTTGATTATAATCAGTCACTAAACTGAGATCTCTCTCTCTCTGTCTCTGTCTCTGTCTCTCTCTCTCTCTCTCTCTCTCTCTCTCTCTCTCTCTTTGTCTCAGTGTGATCCTAAAACATTGGGAGGAGGGGGCCAGCCACGTAGGTAAGGCTAGCCCGGTTCCTGCCATCAATTGGCACCAGCGGAAAGCTCTTGGTGGGCTACCAGAGATCGCTGAGCGTCTCCTTACAGCAGACATTCTGGCCTCCTCCTCCTCCAAATTCCCAGACTTAGCATTTCTGCAAGGTTCAGGAGTTGTTAATGAAGACTTTGGGGACCCCAAGTTGAAATTTAATGATTAGGGCCAAGGAGAACCAAACACCACCCGACTGTTTGGCCAAAGTTATCTTTTGTAACGCGGTGACTCCATTCAATATTCGGGGGGTGGGGGTGTTAACCCCCCCCCTCGAATGCTTTTAAAAATCAGAACAAAAGTCCTTTTCAAAACGTAATGAGTTTTCTTATTTTACCCCAAAGTATCTGGTGTCTGTGACTAGGGTGGGCAGGGGGCTGTAGGGAACAGAGAAGGGGAAAGACCTTTATCTGTTTAAGAAGGGTTATTTGGGGGTGGGGGAGGGGAGGTAGAGAGGGGATAGGATTGCAGAAAAGGTGACAACTTTCCCCCCCCCCATCAGTTGTTTCAGGTTCTTCTTTTTTTTTTAAAATTCCACTTTACTCAGTCTGCCAACACAAAGTACGTTCACCTTTTAAGAATGAAACAATTCAAAATGTGCATTTTAGCAGTTCGAAGCTCGGCCACTGCCAGTGATAGGAACCCTGAAGGTGATAAATCTCCTGTGAGGTAAATTCTTTGCTTCCCTGGTTGGTTTATGTTTGGAGAAAACAATCGCCTCCTTTCCTCAATTTTTTTCTTCTTTTTCCACCAAATCCACTTTTTCCCTCCCATCCTGAATTACGGCGTTTTGCAGGAAGATGGCTCTTAATTGCCGCTAATAAATAAATCAATCAATTAAAAGTGAAGTTTCGGGATCTGTTCTTGGTTATGGCTTGGTCTTAACCACCGTGCGGTGTGCACTAAAGACGCGGCGGCCCAACCGCACTGCCGCTGAACAGGAGGAACAGAACAGAGGTCCAAAGAACCGGCATCGCCCTTACAGTGTGAAGCAATTAAAATGACACGTCAGACGTTCGAACGTTAAAATAAACTTTTTTTTAATTTTCTGTCAGAGGAAAGGACCCGTCGGCTTCCTCGTCAGGGAAATAGACCGCCTCTTGTCTTTTTCAAATGTCTCTGAAAGAGAAACGCAGATCAACAAAAGTGCTTTCTGCTGGAAATTGCTTGAAGCGCTTAGAGCAAATTGCACCGATGCACATTCTGCAGGACGCCTAATTGTTTTTGACCCCAGTTAGATTTTGCATCCAGTTTTGGTCGCCATGATAGAGATGTTGAGACTCTAGAAAGAGTGCAGAGAAGAGAAACAAAGATGATTGGGGCGGGTGGGGTGGAAGCTAAAACATATGAAGAACGGTTGCAGGAACTGGGTATGCCTAGTTTAATGAAAAGAAGGACCAGGGGAGACATGATAG
>JANHFT010004999.1:0-11484 GCA_032467955.1 Pseudoxenodon macrops
CCCTAATAAAGTAACTACCAAAAATAAAACCACTCTCCCATCTCTCCTATCAATATTGGTGTCAGGCACAAAGAATCAGGACCATTTATAAAGTTGCAGCTTGGAAGATTTATTCAAGCCTATATCCAACAATCTGGTCAACTAAAATTCAAAACAAAATTAGTGCCAGATACGAGTCAACGTAATTCAGGAGGGGTTGGAGTGCTTATGGAAATGCAACAACTCTTAAGCTAATGATGTGCTTACCTCCACCCCCAGCTCTGCCTGCTCTTCTACAACTGACAGCACAAGCTACAGTACATAAAAAGGGAGCAAACCCACTCACCCACTAGCACTGATGATGTCACCTGCTCAGATAATGAAATATCTGCAAGCAAATAATCAAGCTCAGAGAATGCCAAAGACTCCACAAAATGTAACTTTATTTCTAATAATTTTATTCAAATGCATAAATTACCTTAAAAAGAAAAATTATGAAAGGTGCTTTGTTTGAAAACATGCTTACCTGCGTAGGAAAAAATAAAGGTCACTTAGAGTTGAAAATATCCTAAATCAGTGGCAGGGCACAATTTAACCAGTTGGCCTTTGAATACATTGACTTTGTGTAATTTGCCAAACCCATCATTGCTAGGATTTTTTTTGAGTCAGCAAATTATTCTCATAAAATGTCAGATGTACTCTTCAGTACAAAATGTTTGGGTATATATTTCTAGTTGTTTAGAAGACAGATAATATTATTTTATTATTATTTATTATTTCAGGTGGAGAAGTAAAAGGCTAGATATTGATGTTATTCAGAAGACATAGATTTGGTGTTCTTTGAGGATTATCTAAGCAATAAAATGGAAAAATAGTTTGAAAAACATTGCTATATGTGATTGGAAACTTTAACACATTTATTTTGCTTAAGGGTTCTCTTAAATTCAAATTGGCAATACTTATTTTCACTTATTTTGCTTTTAATTTCTGGTAAAGGTGGCTTTTTAAAAAAATTCTAAAAAATATTATATATATATATTTAAAAATATGTCAGATCTCTCTAGAGCTAAGAATGAGAGAAATGATTAGAATATATACATATTACTGAGTGATTACTGGTAAATGAATGGTTGGTAAACCATGTATCTTCCTTTTTTATACTAATAGCAGTGAATATAATATTGTTTTCAGATGATTAAATGCTATGTTTAACACTTATTTGAGCTTTACAGCATCTTACCATACTGTTTTTTGCTTTATTCATGTGATTTGGGATCATGGCAGGAAACAGAAATTAGTGCTGTATGAAAGAAAGGAGGAATGGAAATGAAACTAGTATTCGAATAGTAAAAGGACATTATCATACAGAAGGCCAGGTTGCAGTTATTTCAGTATGGGAATTTTCATCTAAGTTCTTATTTGATGATAGTTTAATGGCTAATTGTAATAATTGAGAATACGAGTTATGTTCCTATTTAGAGAATCTATTTAAGGGTTAACTATTTAGGGAATCTGTTTAGCATACATTATTTTTGTGGATATGCACAAATAGTTCACTACTTTAACTTAGACTTCCATTAGATAGATAGATTATATGTGGTCAAATCAGTGTAAGCTCTTAGCAACCACATAAATAGATTTTCTTCAGGATAGCCTATCCCCAGCCTGATCTTTCGGATCTTCTAGTAATAAGACTATTGCCGCTGTAATAGAATCCATTCAGTTTGCTGCTTGTCATCTTATCTGAAAGTTGTAGGATTATGCAAATATATCTATGTTTAATCAAAATAGGGCTTTCAAAATTAATGAACGTGTATGATGCTTTTTAGTATTAATGAACGTGTATGATGCTTTTACATTAAAATTAAAATTTCAACACTACATGGAATTGCAAGCCATTTTTGTTGTATAATCTTAAACCTTGGGGAGAATAAAAAAAATCTTACTGTGTTCATGGAACTTTCTAGTAAATTAGCTTAGAACTCTGCTTTTAATTTTGCAATCCAATATATTCTTACCTGGGAGTAAATCCCACTGAAAAAAGTAGGGCTATTTCCAAGTAAATTGAGCAATGCCACTTTAAATCTTGGAACTGATGTGACTCTAGGGTTGAGGAATGTTATTTATACTGGATAAGATAGTAAATTTCTTCAACCTCAGTTTGTATGCTTTAAACAAGATGTTGGATATGGTATTGGGATAGCTGCTTTGTTAAAGAAGAAAACTAAAATAAAGCTCTTTGAACTTAGATTTCATTACAATATTTTATCACACAACTCATAGAAACAAATTGTACTGCACTAAAGATTCCTCTGTCTGGTGCTTTAAAATACATTTACATTCTTTTATGCAGCCGGTATTTATTGAATCTCTTGATTGATTTTGGCCACAGAGTCCAGCAGAGGGTGCTCAATGGCACAAAATAGTGTAAACTTCTGTTACTAAAGGGAAGTGTGAATTAACAACTGGTTAGATTTAATAGTATATTTGCTGGAATATGGCATTGTTACCATTAAAAAAAGAAGAAGTGAACTTGATATTAGAACAGGTTTTGAAGAAAACTTAATGATAATAAATTACCGGTAGGTGATGAACCAGACCCTGGTACTTCTCCAGCTTCTCATATTCCTTCCTGATGTTGCTGTCACCTGGCATTGCTATTTCTAACACCACTGCTGTCTTCTAATCCTTGACTACCACTACAAGGTCTGGTTGATTGACCTGTACATTTAGATCTGGAAATCTTAGCCCTGTTATTCTTCACAACTTTCTGTTCTTGCTGCATTATTTTGTTTGAACTGATGAAATAATTCCAGCTATCACTTGGTACAGCATCACTGAGTTTTCTCTCCTATATTCAACTAATTGCATCTTTTATTTATCTAAACAATTTTTAAAAATTAAGTCTACAACTGTTTGATGATTCAGATGGGAAGTAAAAAGGCTCTTAAACAAGTAGTTAATAGAGAGAGAAGATGGGTGCGTGACAACCAGTATATAGTCTGTAAAGTAAATATTATTTTTAAAAGGCATTTAGATCAAAACAATGTATTTTATTCACTTTTCAGTCATGATAGCGTTTGTTTCAATTCCCAAGGATCTGACTTCATAATTAATTCTAGTTCCACTTGATATGAAATAATGTGTCTGTGCATGTATAGAGTAAAGTTAATTCATCTTGGCCTAATAAATGTGACATGTAATTGCATGTCAGGTTTTCATTCTATTTAGATATTTATTACAGAAATCTGTGTATTATTCATTCCTTTGTTAAACTGCTAGGGTATGCTTGAGGTATCTTGATTTTTAAATATTATATTGACTTCTGTGGTAGTTTAATTTGATACGTTAAGTCAGAAATGTGTTTCAAAATTTTGCTTCTTTTAGGAAAACTCTTTTGTTTTTACTTACTGATTTGTAAATGTTCTACTTCAGATTTTTGGGAGGAGTTCTGTGGACTATAATAGAGATTACATGTGTGTAGGAAAAGAGATATAATTTCTTCTGAGTTCCAATATTGAATCAGTCAGACTAATGGGATGTGGGAAGGACTTGGGAGAAGGGGAAAGAGATGCTGCCTGGTTAAGAAAAGGCACAACTGCGTAACAGGAAGAAAAGAAAAAACTCAGAAAGGAAGCTCCTTAACTTCTGAGACTATAAAAGCGATGGTGGGGAATTTGTACAGACGTGCAAGGTTTTGTTAATGTAGCCTTACAAAACAGTAGAATTGGCTCATCTGGTCATGTTTCCTGTCTGGTATACTGGGAAAGCTGACAATCATTCAGTAATACTAAATGAAAGATGCACAGGTAGTCCACATTTAATTCAGTGACGCATTCAGCCACCATTCAAAGTTATGATGGCAATTAACAAAGAGACTTATGAACAGTTCTCATAGTTGTGACATTGTAGCATCCCCACAGTCACATAATCATGATTCAGCTAGCAACCGGCTTGTAGTTATGACAGTCTCAATATCTTGCTTTCATGTGATTGCAATTAGTACCCTTCTTTGCCTGGTTTCCAACAGGTAAAATCAGTGGGGAAGCCGGCAGGAGAAGGATTCGCCTAATGATGGCAATTGGAACTCCCGTAATTGCAGTTGTAAGTCAGTGCAATCACCTGATGCATATACTGGTTCTTTTGCCCTAGCAACATAATTCATCTACATTAGTATTTCCAATAATTTATTCAGGCATTTCCTTAAAATGTTTCTATCCTGTGTGTTTGAAACAAAAAAAGCTAACAGTTATATCACCCAAAATCCATTCTAAAAATGATCACCTCCAATATGATATCAGCTCCAACTTTGCTGTTATAAGTCTTTGATTTAATGAAGCAAATTTAACAAATGAAATTTCTGTATGGACGGACACACACACCCTAAAATAATAGACATGCTCATTGTATATATTTATGTCACATAAATGTATCATTTGATGATGCAACTGTCATAAATTGACATGAATGATAAATTATGCAGATTACCCAAATTACTGCAGTTGATAGTCAATTGATATTTATTTATTTATTTATTTATTAAATTTTTATGATATGGGAGGTATATAAATTAAATAAACAAAGTTTCAGATTTAACAAAAGTTTAACAAAAGAAACACCCTAATTGAATGGTCCATTAAAACAAAGTTTTATTGTAATATGTAATATTTGATGAGGACATAATCATAATTTGAAGTAACAATTATAATTGATATTACTTAAGTAAATTATCTTGGTTAAATTCGTTCAGATTAGTATTCCTTTATTAAAACTTGCATGAAGAGAAAAGCTTGCAATCTGGTGCTTCCTTTTAAGTAATTTAATTAATTGTGAATGATTATAGTCATCGTGGTTAAAGTTCTTCAACAAATATTTCCCAAAACATGTATTCTTCACACAAAAACTAAAACTAAATACAGTAAAATGTTTTTGACTTATTTGTTTAATTGGGTTCACCTCCTCTAGTTTTAGGACTTGAATGGAGAACAAATCATGATTTAGATCATATTTATGCAGAACTATTGAACATTCAAAAGGTTTCACAAACCTTTTAGCACCACTATATATTAGAATTATTTCTTAAACAACAATTGATCCTACGCTTCCAGGCAGAATCCTTCGAAATCGAAGGACCTCCAAGTAGATTTAGGAAGGTTTCTCATCACAGAATGCCTTCAGATTACTGTACTGTTATCTACTTATACCAGAATGTATGGTTTATACTGGCTATGTTAAAGCAGTGCTGCCCATATTTGTTCCGAGCTAGCCCTTGCAATTTTAAATGTGGCTGTTCAGGAGTCTTTAACATTCTTTTGTTGCTTCTCCATCCTATGGAATGCAGCTGCCCATGAACTTGTACCATTTTGATCATTCATGTGCAACAGCCGCATTGTCTATAACGTTCTAAAAATAAGGCATTATGGTGTTATTTGCAAAGTAATTTCACATAAATATTTGGACTCTAGCTCTTTTTCAATGCTGAACTGTTTACTGTGTGAAAATAGCATAATTATAATTTGCAGACTTTTCGCCTGAAGCTGAAGGGGCAGATGCATATGATTAAGTTTCAACTGGCCTGTTATTGTAATGTAGATGTTGGGAGGTTTTCAGGATTTTTTTTTAAGTGAAACATGAGTTTTAAGAAGAGGGAAGAAGGTTCTGAGAAACACTCCATTTTAGCCAGCTTTATTTTTGTTTTTCAGTGGCACTTCTCCATTAGCTTGTCTGAATGCAATGCTTCATACCAACACTCGTGTTGGTGATGGGACATTCTTCAAAATTCCTGGCAAGGCAGGACTCTACGCACTCAAGGTGAGTTGCATATTTTTAGAAACAAAAGTACCCAGACCTGTGAAGTCTATGCATTGAATTAACAAATCATATAAATAAATAAATTAGATTGAAATCATTAGGTAGGGAACGGAAGTAAACTGTGTTTGAGACATTTTAAAGATAGCACTTAACATGATTTCCAATCCAGATAAACTTTATAAGTTAAACAAAATTCAAGAATAGGCATAGCTTTTATTTATTTTTTCCTAGGTGAGATTTTAGATGTTGCCTTTTCAGAAATAAGCAAAGGTTTACTTGTTTATTTAGAAATAAGCAAATATATTCACATTGTATTTGTGAAAGAGACATTTGGAAGGATTTATATCATGAATGACAATTCTAGAGTTAACAAGGAAGTGAAAATGTAAAGCTGTGTGATACAAGTAATGATTTTATCTGAACGAGCAGAACTATTTATTTAATCCTTAATCTAATAGTGATATCTGAGTGAAGGAGGAGGCATTATTTTGAAACTGATAGAATGTGGCATTTTCTTGAAGTAATCAAATGGAATAGGCAGCACTTTTTTCTGAGAAATAGAAATATGGGCCATTTTCTACTAACTGCCAGAATTCAAAAGCAGCTTTTGCATTTGATTAGATTTTCTTTTGTGTGGTATAGTTAGACTTTACAGGAAAATCCCTCTTCTAAAATGTAGGTGCTCAGTATCATCTGAACTGTGGAATTTGTTATGTAATTATAGAATTATGTTCCACCTAATAAAAGCAGAACATAAAAAAGGTGTTTGATTTTATTCTGCATCATTTTTTGAATAGTTGGATTTTTTTAAAGGAATAAGTTGGTTTCTATGAATACTGGTGTGAAATCAGATACATTTTTCTATGTATGTTTCTAGAAGGCTTTACAGTAGTCTGCCCTGAGAGAGACTTTATCCTTATTCATGAAATTGTCAGGAATCACATTTTATTTATAGAACATTCCTAAGAAGCACATTCTTTTTTGAAATGTGACAAGCAGCATGACATATGTCTTTACACACAGAAGGAAGACACTACATGCCCAGCAGATGGAACATTGGATTTAAGTTGTGAATCTGAGTTGGACAGCACTGAAATGGCTGAGACTAACAATAGCAATGGGGAAGAAAATGGAGGTAAAATATTATTTCTATTGTTTTTATCCTTTGATCTTAATGCAGTGTATATGGGCTGAGGGAATTATATATATTTATTTTAAATTATTTGTCATGCTTTGCAAATACATGTAAGTACCTTATTTTCTGGCTCTGGTAAGGCCTATTTTTTAAAAATGTAAAAGATCCAGTTTTTATTAATGGATTTTTGAAATTTTGATATTTAAATAATTGAATTGTTAAGTTTCATTCACCAGATGCATTGATATGTTGTTTGTTTGATGTTCTTTACATCAGATGGCTTATGGGTAAGAATTTTGGATTTTACAGTTTCCAGGGTTGTAAAAAGAACTGGAATTTGCAGAAAATATTTTTTTAAATATTAAAGTTAGGTACGTTAAAATAGTATGCAGAATTGCACTATTTATATTAGTCATTCTTCCAAAAAATGAAAATTAGTAGACTTCTTATCTGTTTCAATATTTTACAATATTGTTAATTTGCAGACTGCTTTTCCACTAGGCTAAGTTGAAATTGATGCTGTATAATTTTACCCTCTTAATATGTTAGTATATCTTTGTAAAATATTGCAATATGTAACTATAATTTAGTGAAACAATAGGTTAACAGCTTGCTTTTCCTCTGAGAAGAATGCTTTTGTTTTGTTTTGTTAAGTAGCAAATGGTGCTTGCTTTATTTATCATATTTAGCATGGAAATTTTAGAGACAAAATAATGCTGACTAGAAACAGAAACTCTGAACATACTTTAAAAAGAGCATGCCTAGTAGATTGGATGTCTAAGTATGTGCATGTGTAAACAGATGTTTGAAAATGCTATTAACTCCTTAATCTTTCAATAAATTGTATTATTTTCGAAGACCAAGTTATACGTACAGGCTTAAAGGATTTTAAATACTTATCAATTAGAATAATTTGACAAGTAATAGTCAAACATTTTACAACAAAATTATTTTCAATTCTTAAAGGCCTTTCTATATATGTAGCCCATATTGTTGTTAAACGTGAAGATAAAGTTTTTTCCCCTACAATAAATCTGTACATCATATTTGTGGTTAACTGTGTCTTAAATATCTAGAAAATCTGAACCCTTCCATTTTAATGGAGCATTCACCAATCCTTTTAGGCATTATGGCAGTGAATACTCCACTGGCAGTGGAGAACAAGATTCATAGTGAGATGGTTAAAGGAAATAGTGTCCTAATTATTCATTTCTTTGCTGTATAGGATTCTGAGGCCCTATGTTGTTTTTGTACCAGCTGAAAAATTGATGAATCTACAGAATTATATTCCCCCTCCTATATTTTGATAGCACAAATACAAGATACTTTCTATTCAGGACTGAGATATGGCTAGTATTAAAATGTCTTTTATTTTCATTGGACTTTTAAACAAAGTTAGTGTTTATAGTAGAGTGTTGTTTAGGCCTTGTGGCATTTTCAGAATATGTCCGATTTTCTTCAGGAGAGATGGGGAGGGCTCTGTGGGATCTAGGGGTAAGGTAGGTAGCCTGTCATTTACGGACACTTCATTGCTGATCTCTTAGTATAATTTAATGGCATGGCATTCTTCCTTCAATTTCTGCTGCTACAATTTGGATTCAAATGGAAATAAAAATTTTGCACATCTGGCACATTTTCACAAAGACAGGTTTTTCCTTGTCCTTGATAAGCTCATTTTCTGTCTTGTATCATATATATCAAGTCCATTTTTCAGGATGAGATTATGGTAATTCTTCAGATGGTTCTTGCTAAAATGTAACTTCATTCCACATCATTCTTTCCCTGTTAAGAGACTTCACTGGTTTTGATTGTTGCGCATAATTAGCCCATTTACTATCTCTAATGATAATTCTCCCAATGGTGTTTTTAGTTCAAAAAAGGATAATATCCAGGTTCCTTGCATGTGTTCAGGAAGAAAGCCATTTGGGATATTTAATTTGGATTTTTCAACAGGGCATGACTGGGTTCAATGGCTTGATGTCTGTTTCCTACTCTGACTCTATAAAATTATCCTTCTACTGTCTAATTCACATCTTATGTTGGTGATTTTCAATATGGAAAATTAGGTTTACCTCCTCTATTTTGATTATCATTGCTGGCAATTTAATTTTTGGGAATTTTATATGGATGTAATTGGAAGTGGGGGGTTGTCTTTTTTGTCAGTAGCCTAAAATACAGATAGTCCTTGACTTATGACCACAATTGAGCCCATAATTTAAGTTTCTAAGTGAGATAGTTGTTAAGCAAATTTTGTCCCATTTTACAACTTTTCTTGCCACTTTTGTTAAGTGAATCACTGCAGTTGTTAAATTAGTAACACGGTTGTTAAGTGAATCTGGCTTTCCCAGGTCGCAAAAGATAATCATGTGACTCCAGGACACTGCAACTGTCATAAATATGAACCAGTTGTCAAGCATCTGAATGTAAATCATGTGGCTGTGGGGATGCTGCAATGGTCATAGGTGTGAAGAATGGTCATAAGTCACTTTTTTCAGTGCTGTGTAACTTAGAACGGTCACTAAATGAACTGTTGTAAGTTAAGGACTACCTGTATATGAACAGAAGCTCTGGGCACTTCAGTTATATTTTAGTCATAATGTTGCAGATCCATTTTGTAGATTGTTGGACTTGGGACATTTTACAAATTATAAGAGGCGTTTCCCAAAAGAGTCATTTGCAGCACCCAGCATTTCTTCTCAGTTCTGGGGAAATGTGTACTCCTGCACAGATCAAGTTGGTAGTTTTCTGTGTAAATTGCTCAATGTTTCAGTTTGGGCAGGCTTGATACTCAATAACTTTTTGAACAATTCTGCCAAAAGTAACTTTGATCAGCAGGCAATTTGACTAATAGAAGACTCTATGATGAGAAACTGAGTTTTAACTCACCCCCAAAAAATGGCGTCTCTTTTATCCCAATTCAAGTTCTCTGTTATTATTCCCTTGTCACAGCCCACCCCCCTGTTAAAGCAGGACTATTATTACAGGAGCAAAACTTAGCCATTTTTCCCTTTAAAATATAAATTATATATAAAATATAATAATAAAGTGGGAATGTTGAGTTTTAGATATGAGGAACATGGCTTGTTTAGCCATTCCAGTCCATTGGCCAGTCATTTTCTCTTGGCCTTTCCTATCTTTTATACTCTGTTTGAAAATAACAGGGAATAACTATAATATAACTATGGTGAGGTATTAAAATCAACTTGTATCTCTTCTAAAAGTATTTTCCAGGTATTTTTGTGCTAACTTATAGAAAATGTGTAGAAACAAAGAAAAACTTGCTTGCAACATTTCATATTCTAATGCTAGTGGATGGATGTCAAAGTGCCCAAAATTGCAGGTTTAGTTCTGTTTGCCTGCGTGAAACTAATATAATTCTATAAAAAGTACTTTGTATTTTTGTGTTAGTGGAAGAAAGGATTTAAAAAATAATAATAATCATCAGAATCTTGCCCAGATATTAAGCTGCCACTGTAGTACTGTATATATTCAAATTATTGCAGAAGATACCTCAGAATTCCATTATCAACTACCATTGCTATATGTCAACAATATTTATCAGGAAGGACTACTTCCTGTGTGCCCTACTGCTTCCATTAAAAACTATTCAAATTCTGTCTGTATTGTAATTGCACTTTATATATATAGACTAATTGCGGTTTATGTACCTGTACATGTACACCAGAGGTGGGTTCCTACCGGTTCGGACCGGTTCTATAGAATAGGTAGTAAGTCACTGGTGATGTCATGGAACCGGTTCTGGTCTGTGGAGGCCGCAATCTTTTTTTCTGATTTTTTTTTGGGGGGGGAAAATTAGAATATTTTGGGAGGTTTTTTCTTCTGTACATGCGCAGAAGCCGAGTTTCTGGCACTGCGCATACGTCGCCATCTTGTTCGTCCTTTTTTGGGGAGGGATTTTTTGGATTTTTTAAAATAGTTTTTTTATTTTAAATATTTACAACACACACATACACAGCTTACAAGTTCTGCTGTCAGAGTACATGTTCATACTTTTACAACTGCATAGCATATATAGTATTATATTTGTTCAATTATTAATTCCATTTCTCCTTCTTCACTTTAAATTATTTCTCTCCTTGTTTGTTCTATTTTGCCTTCTTTTCTAATTACCTACATTTTTACATTCCTCCTTTCACCTATTTTTTATGGGCAAAGTGTTTTCCACCACCTCTTTTATACCTCATTGCACCTTATTTAACCCCAATTTTTCTTCTTTTCTTCTCCTTTTCGGCCATACTCCTCCTTTTCCCCAGTTTACTTTATTTATCCACATTCTTTTCACACTTTTTTTTCATACATGACCATAATATTGAATAACCCCTATAAATGTAATACAATCACATTACATTATACACATCTATTTCTTATTCTTCTTTCTACCATATTAAATAATATTAATACCATTCCCATTAAATCCTTGATATAGATAAAACAAAACAAAACAAAAAGACATATTTAAACATTTATACAATATAACATTGCTACATCATTTCATCATTTCCCCCAATCTCCCTCTTTTTATCCATTCTCTTTTGGTC
>JANHFT010004999.1:17623-47484 GCA_032467955.1 Pseudoxenodon macrops
ATCTATCTATCTATCTATCTATCTATCTATCTATCTATCTATCTATCTATCTATCTATTTATCTATCTATCTATCATAGAGATCGATAGACAGACAGACAAGCACAGATATAGATATAGGTATACATATAGATATACATATAGAAAACACCTCAGTGCCTTTGTTTGATATGTGCAAGAATCTGACTGTTATGTAACGAAATCTGTGATTCTTCAGGTACCACATTAATTTCAACTGTACAGTACTGGTTAGGGAAAACTCATCCTGGCTTGTTTCTGATTCTGAAGTAGGAGCTGGGGAAAAATAATGCTTTCCTCTCCCATGGGTTAGCATGGAACAAAAATAAACACCTAATGGTGCCTACTTTATCCATTACTATAGGGGAAGGGGTGTATTTTTATCAGAACAATGTATGATTTGTAGGAGACTATAGTTAGGTGAAGCATGTCACATTTGAGTGCTAAGGGCTTTCAAGTTATACAATCTTTTAACTGAACAATTGTTTGCTCAGACCACTTCTGTAGCATCCACAAATCTCACAGTAATTCTTTGCCACTGACATTTGAATAATCACAGCCTTCATTCTCTCCCATATCTATCTTGACATTGCTATTATAGGACAAAATAACAGCACTCATAGTAACACTATGATTCATAATCTGCTCATCTTTCAGTGTGATATATGCCATTATTTGTCAGCAATGCCAATTTCTTTCAAAAGAAGACTTGAATGTAAATTTGGCATCAGAAATGTCACTATCCAGAAACAATAGGAAGATATTTCAGTTAGGTAGGGCACTCTGTCACTAACTTCAAGGTGGCAGTCTTTGGGAAAAGCAATTTTAAAAGCTGATTTTTTCGTGAAACAGCTGAGATGCAATTCATTGGGAGTTTTAATACTATTATAGTTTAATACCATAACTTTAAGGAAAGGATTCGGTTTCCTATATCTCTGCATTAATTAGCACATTAATACATGATGGTCTGTGTCAGATATAACAACTGTTCTCTCAATGCCCTGTATCTAGGCCATTATAGTTTCACCCACTGTGCCTTTTATATTTCCATCTGATGTATCTCTTTATAATTTCCCACTCCACTGCTCAATCATGGGAAATTTGTGTGTGTGTGTGAATGTGTGTGTATGTAAATATTATGTGCATCTGAAGTATGCAGTCTAAAAGAACTTCTTGCATACTAATTATTCTTCAAAGTTCCATAAGACATTAATGTGGTTTTGTATCCCTTTGGAAAGGAGATAGAAATGGAATAGTTCAGAAACTAAATAGAGATAAATATTTCCATAGGAAATACTGAGTAGCAGCAAGGTTGAAATAAGCAAATATCAACTGAGGGGGAAATCCATAAATACCATTACAGTTGTCTGGATAGCATAAAATATTCAAGAGAGAAATGCAAATACATATACGCTCAACCTGCAATACTAAGCAAGCAGTGAAACTTCCTTTTAAAAAGATTATCAGTCTCAGTTGATGTGTTTACTTTAAGGAAGGAGTCTTCTATTCTCCCTTCTTTTCCTTTTATGCTCTAGGTATTCATTACCACCAGATGCAGGCAGCTGGATTTGATTTAACTCCAAACTCTGGATCCTATCTGTTAGGTGAATGAACTTTAAGCAGCAATTTTTGTTCAGAAAATTGCTGTTGGGAGTCAGTTTTGCTACTGTATATCTACTCTTCAGACCTTCTATTGCTTTTATGTACTTACAATGTGCTTCTGTTCTACTACAAATAGCCCACAGTGCTTCTGAATACACAGAGATGTTAAGCAATTATATGTGACACATACCACCTTATATTAACTTACTGGATCTATTTTGCTGTACCGGGAGGTTAACCTTTAACATGTTCTGGGAATAAACTGCTTACACTGTGGAGTACCAAAAGGAACTAGGTTGAGGATTTCTTTTTTTTGGGAGGGGAGGGATCTTTTGCTGATTTCCAAACTGTTCTCATGTGTTGTTCAGTATGTTAGGCAAAATAATGAAACTTTGAATATTTGCTCTGATTATATTTCAGTTTATTTTTTTAAAATCAATGCTAGATACAGATGAATGTAGTGGAAGATTATGTGATTCAGACTTTATTAGTTTTTTTGACCAGTCATTTTCACTGAGAATGATGTGAAAACGATAGTATTAGACTCAACCATTCCACATTTGTGACTTACCCCTGCTTCTATATCATCCAGCCATCACTGAGACAATGTGAATTATTTTGGCACAAGTATAGTTTGGATGACATTAGAAGTTGCTGTTTTTCCTGGGTTCTGCTGTTGAACCAAAATTCAAGAACTTTCTTGTCCATAAAAATCTTGTATCGAGCCATGGTTGTTGCCTTTAGTCTCTCAAGTAATCATCTTGATCTCTTGCTAAAAAGATAAGATTCATATATCTAAAGGTTATTCCTCTAGCCTGGCCAGAAGTTAGTACAGTTGAAACAATAAGGAAATGACCAACTGCAGCAGTTCCTGCACTAATTCCTGCAGGGCCAGGAATTTGAGGATTTTATTTTTTTTAGCTTTAATTTCCAACCACATTTAATGGGGAATTGCTGTGGGCATATTGAATGGTTTGCTTCTGAGTTTTGGCAACTCAGTTTTGGGAGTCTCCAGAGGCCAAACAACAGGGTTTGGGGGCCATCTGTCTGGTGCAAGTGGCCCATCACTATCTTACTGAAAGATACTGAGTCAGACTATTGGTCCATCTAGTTCAGCGTTATCTGCAATGAATGGCAGAGGCTATCCAGGACTTCAAGTCGGAATCCTTCTGAAGATACCATGTAGGTCTTCTCTTGAGGTTCAGCTATGCAGACAAGGCTGAGACACAATTAAAGAGTTGTGAGCTGGACTTCAGCCTGACTGATGTAGACAGTGATGAGGGAAGCACTGCTCAGGTAAGTATATCTGAGTTATTCAACATTTATATTCTGTTTTCATTGTAGCTATTCTCCTTGATAAAATCATTTCCAGCATGTCTCAGTGAGTTTTGACAAAAGGGTTCATCGTTATGTATTGTCATTTCTCATAGACATTTTTAGTTTATCTTTTTTTCACCAGGACCAAAAAGCATTGAAGGCATTGGGTCAATTTCATTAACATTGAAGGAAAAATAGTTTTGCTTTTTATAGAGGCTTTGCCACTGGAACATATTCTGTGATTTCAAAAAATACATTAAAATTGTAATATATATATATCAACTTTACAAAGGGTAAAAAGCTAGTTCGTATAAACCTGACAGCTGAGTATTGGAGATGGATCAGTCTGAATGCAGGCCTTTTTCCATAAACTCATTAAACCATGATGAAAATAGGGGAGGCAACATTATACTAGCAAGACTAGTCCCAGCCTGTTCTGTAAATAAATTCATGATTTTTTGTAATTTTCCAGATCCTATTCTTGAAATACTACATTTGATTAAATTGGGGTCAGCCAAAGGCAGCTTGGCAGATGCCAAAACCCAGAAGAAAGCTTTAAGAGAAAGGATCTGGTTGTTGGACAGAATTCCCTTTTGTCCATTCCAAACTTGGTGAGAAATCTGTGTTCCAGAACGGCCTAAGATGGCTAGTCTCTTGGCAACATGGTTCTAGACATAACAAAATGTAAGGGATACTTATACTATGCATATGCTAGTTGGTGGGTGGGGAGTGAAGCAGGGAAACAACATTTGGTTGCATCTCATGGTTATTAGTTTCATGAAAAAATACCTGCTCAGGTTATTGCATAGTTTACCAATAAAACATTTTTTTAAGTTACTGCATAGTTGTATATACATAGTTACTTGTACTGCTGCCAGGAATGACACCATTTAGCAACATACCACAAGCAGGAGGTCTGGTTCTTTGTTCACCAGATTACAGCATTTTTTTGCTCACCAGGTAACATCGAATACAATACATGGTTGTCTCTTTTTACATGTGTCTTAGGAAACTTCTTCTATAGTAAAAATAATGAGCCAGTGCACAGTAGAGAGCTCTGCTAAGGGAAGGGGCAAAGGTTCTTGCACACTGTTGTCCTTAAGTGAGAAGATAAAATTGCTAAACAGCATGGCATCCATTGGGTACCATTACATCATTATAATCTACTGCTCACTCCATAAAGAAAGAAAAAGTCACTATCTGTGCCAGTCTGAAAGATAGAATTCCATCTATGCAGTACTAGAATGGGAAGGATGGAAAAGGGCTCAGCCTATGGCTAGAAAGATAATCCCACTGATCATTTGTGACAAAGTACAACTAGTTTATGGAAGAAATTACTAATCATGGTGTCAGACCAGCCAGTGCTGGTTTCAAAGATTTAAGTACTGTGTAATGTCCTTAGCATCAAGTGGCAGAAAAGCCATTGCCATTCTATTCCTACATCAACAAGGAAGAAATACCCTGTTTCCCTGAAAATAAGACCTCCCCGGATAATAAGCCCAATCAGGCTTTTCAGCGCATGTGCTAAAACAAGCCATCCCCCAAAAATAAGCCCTCGCCAAAACACAGCAGCAGCCATGAGTTGACTACGCTCGCCACCTCCTGCACCTCAAAAATAATAAGACCTCTCTGAAAATAAGGCCAAGCGCTTATTTTGGGGGGTCAAAAGAAAATAAGACCCTGTCTTATTTTTGGGGAAACACGGTACATGTTTAGATGGTATAGAAGCAGTAAAAGGAGCAAGAAAGCCACCTGATGAACCTGGAGGGAGAGGAAACAGATAACATAAACTGGATTGTTGTCTTTTTTTCTGTTGTGAATACAATATGGATACCATAAAAGTTATTGCTATGGTTATATGGTGCTAGCATCAGTTGGAGAAAAGGTATGGAGTTATAGAATGGAATTTAGAGGTGCTTGGGCTGCTTATAGTGTTATCAGATATTATATTCCAGCTGTAAAGGTTTCAATATTATTTATATTGCTTTATCATTGCTATGTAACATTTGTGGGACTCTATAACCAATGACCTTGCTAACCCTTACAAGGCATCCCCTGTGTTAGGCACTATGGTCCATCACACACTTGAAGATTCACATGCTTAATCAACCATAGATGCAGCCTCCTGGAGCAGGCCCCATCACCAATCCCCCTTGCTTTCAAAATGGACTAGGTCTTTGAAAAGCAATATCTTGTCCCCTCATGTGCTCTGGTCAGTGGTAGGAGATTAATATGGTACAACACACATAAATGGAAAGAGTTCCACACTTATACCCATTCACATAACTTCTCACAGCCCCATAGCTTAGTTTTCAGGTAACCAAGAACATACTCTCTCTTTGATGTGGGGCAGTGCTATAAGTATTGCTTGATCAAAGTAGTGTTCCAATATTGAATGTGCAATCTTTGGGCCTTGAAAAGAAAGGAAGAAAAAAAAGGAAAACCAGCTCATGACTTCTGGCAAGCAAAGTTGAGCACAGGCATTTTCTCTAACGCAGTGAGCAATTGATTTGCATGTGAGGTGTGCAGAAATAGCTGGTCTCCAAGAATTTAACTTTTGGGGTCTTGCTACTTGATAATGCTCCTAGTCATCCTGTGGCTCTCCAGTTCAGCCACCCAAAACTTGGGATTTCCTTCTTGCTCCCTATACTACCATTTTGATCCCACTGAAGGGACAAGATCTGATATTGACTTTCCTACTACGGTAATACTTGCCACACCTTATGCTCAATCTTTTGAGGCAGTAGAGAGTGGCAGAAATTATGTACCACCATTTATTGTCAATTTGTTTGTTTGTTTGTTTATTTGTTTGTTTATCAAACTTGTATGCCACCCATCTTGCCAAAGGTGTTGAGTACTGTAAAGCAGGATCAGCTTGAAAAACTTGCTGATCAATAGTTTCTAGAAACCTGGTTTTTCTAATAATGTCATAAGTAATTTCAACTGTTCTTCTGTACTCTCATTCATAAAATTAACTGGGCCCCCTGAGTCTATAAGAGCTGGGAGCTGTACTCCCGTATTTGGGGTTGAATAAAGAGTCACAGGATAATATAATAGCTCTTGTAAGCTGCCTGAGCTCTTCTTAGTTGTTGGCTTGCTAGGTTCTTGAGGGAAACGTGAAGTTTCCCAAAGTTTTAGAGCATTTTGGACATTTGAAGGCTACATGGGCTGTGGTTCCACAGATGTACTACTTTGTAGCTGAGTCATGTAACTACTTTCATCATTTTGGCTGGCTGGCTGGGGCTCCAAAGTAGAAACAAATTTAAGTTTGTCCTCCTCTTTCTCTGCTGAGGACAGGATTCTTTTTACCACTCCTGTTTTCCTGGCTTCTATGGCACTGGTCTCTGATGAGGTTACTTGAGAGGCAGTGAGGTAGCTTTACACTTCTTTACCTTTTTATTTCCTCTATGCCTCAACTTTTTCAACCATCCATCAATTAATGCATAACACTGGAATAGTTTTTCTAGATTCTCTAACTCAGAATGAGTACATCAGGAAGAACTCTCCATAGTGAAACCATATCATTCCACTTCATATCTCTTACATATGATTGAAAATCCAATATGCACTCGTGAATGCGGCAGTTAACTTACTTTAGCCTGTGAATCTTTCCATTTGTTGAGGATTTCCTAATCTGATCATTAAATGGCACTCTAAATCTTTGCATAGAATTCTGGTAATTATCCAGTAAATGAATCTTTGCCTTCACTGAGCCAATTTGATCACCCCTTTTTTGAGCCAAATTGCAACAAAATTGATCCTGGAACAACAACAACAACAACAACTGCTGAGCTGCTACTGACTAAAAGTTTGTCCCAAGGTTATGCTACCTATACCATAGCATCATGTAAATTTATTATTTGTACATTCATTTGTTGTTGTACATCCATTTATTTCAATAATGCTTCAGCAAATTGTTCTCTGGATATTGAAATGCCCTAAGAATCTGATGCCATCTCTACATTCAAAGGCATAGTTTGATGCCTGATTGGACAAAGTAGAGGCTTTCAAGACTGATGTAAGTCTTCAAAATATGCAAGTCAGGAACAAACATTATAAAAAAAATTGGAATTCTACCTTTACATTGTAGAGTGAACATTATGAAAAATATTGGAATTTTACCTTTTACATTGTAGAGTGCAATACAAATAGTTTTCGATTTGTGATGGCAATTGGAATTACTGTCATAAATTGGTATGGTCCTAAAGTGAGTCATCACGTAATCAGTCCAGATGTTATATCCATTTTATAAAGATTGTTAAGTGATTGTTAGGCAATTCTAGCTTCCTCAATTGACTTTGCTTGTTGGCAGCTGGCTGGGAAAATTGAAAATAATGATCATGTGGGCACAGCATGCTGTAACCTTGATAAATGTGAGTCAGTTGCCAAGTGCCTGAATATGATCCTATGGTGATGGGGGTGATGCAACAGTTGTAACTTTGAGGATGGGTTGTATGTCACTTTTTCTGAGACCCTTGTATCTTCAAACCATCTGTAAATGAATAGTTGTAACTCAAGGATTATCTGTAATAAAATCTTGAGAACATGATAGTGTTCTCTGATCTTTTGGTGTAAAAGAAAAACAAGATAGGATAATCTTGAGTTTCTTTCTTACCCTTTGGTCTTTCTCGGGAAAGAACTCATGTTTATTTAACATTTTACATTCTTTCTTCAGACTTTAGCAATGTAATGAACAAGAACTCTCAGATGTACAAGCTGGAATCAAAAGAGGGAAGCCTTATCCATGGTCATATTCCTAACATCTGGTGGAAAATGGAAAAGGCAAGGAAGTTCCAAAAAGCCATATATTTTTGCTTTTTTAAAATTATACAAAGAAGAGTCAATGTGTAGATTATAATAAATTGTGGATAGCCATTAAAAACATGGGCTACTTTATCTATTTACTAAAAAGAAATGTAGGTTGAACAAGAAACCACACAATATGGAACATCTAAAAGGGTTCAGAATTGGGTGTACCGCATCATGCATTGTCACATTTGTTTAACTTTTATGCAAAATATACCATTAGAAAGTTGATGTAGAAGAAATAGGAATTGGAATTAAAATTTCTGACATAAACATAAATGACCTAAGATAGACTTATAATAATACTTTGATAGCTGGAATTGAGGAAGACCTAGGGAATCTCTTGGTGAAAGTGAAAGAAGAAAATCCAAAGGCTGGTCATTTTTTTGAAACTAAGATTTAGTCAACAGGCAACCCAACTGGCAACAATACCAACCCAATGGAAAAAGATGGAAAAATAATTGAAATAATAGATTTTATTTTCTGTAGCAGGGATGTCAAATAGAAGGCCTGGGGGCCGGATCCAGCCCACAAAGTGCTTAGATCTTGCCTGCAGTGCTGCCTTGGAAAACCGTGAAGGACCAGCCTGCAGTGCCTCTGCCAGCAAAAACGGAACTCATGCAGCCCTCCTGAGCTTCATTTTCACTGGCAGAGGGTTGCAGGAGGCCATGACAGCCAAAAATGAGAGCACATGCACCAAAGACAAATTCCTTGTGTGTTCAATCACACTTGGCCAATAAAGAATTCTATTCTATACTTTTTAAAAAATGGAGCTCAGGAGCCCGTTTTCTCTGGCAGAGCACTTGGGCCACCACAGGCACTCCTGACACAAGTGATATCGAACTGGCCATGCCCCCCACCAGGTCAAAAACAACCCTGATGTGGCCCTCAATGAAATCGAGTTTGATATTCTTGTTCTATAGTAAAAAAAATGTACAAGAATACTGATTATATCATGAAATAAAAAAGTGTCAGCTGGAGAGGAAAAACTATCATTCTTTTAAAGCCCAGAAACATTGCACTTAAAACAAAGGTATGTATTGTTAAGATTATGTTTTTCCCAGTTGTATGAGTTAAATTTTCACATACAGCTGTAAAAGGTGGATCATTAGAAAGACCGAGTAAGAAAAATGATTCTTTCAAGTTGTGGTACTGAAAATAAATGTTGAGAAAGCCTTGGACTGCGAGAAAAAATAGTTCATTTCATCACTAGATGAAATAAAACCACTGCTACTTACTGACACTTTAAAAGGGGACTAATGCTTAAATGTTTTGGACACATAATACAAAGTCACAGGAGAAATTTTTGATGCTCAGAAAATTCAAAGACTACCAAAAAAGTGGCTAAAGTAGACTAAGTGGCTGATGACACAAGCTTACTAGGTTCAAATAAATAATTCCTGTTGAAACAATATTCATCAGGGCCCAAAGAATCAGAAGCAAATAAAAAACAATACCTAGAGGGCCCTAGATCAGCCAAGCCAGGATCATCTTTACAATGGTAGAATGGAATGGAATCTCACCAAATAACAAGGGCTACCTTGTAATTTTGATTTACAGTGTGGTTATTGCAAAATATAGCTTTGTCTAATATTTCAACTGAAAATACTCAAAAGGCCAAAAGGCTGGTTGCATTTTAGTGTATGGACTGATGCTGAATTAAGATCTTAGCAATATGTATAATTGTAAATAACCTGGTCTATTTACATCTTTCCAGAAAAACTGGTATTTGACGAAATGTTGCTTCCGCAAATATGTTAACAAAAGAAAAACTGCATGCTAGTTCTCTGATGTTCTACACAACTTGTTGACAACACTGGTTTTAGAAAAATGCTGTTTTGATTCTAAATTTGTTTTATTGTTGAAATAACAAACAGCAGTGCCATTAAAAGCAGCAGGGTGCAGGGTGCTTCCTAGTTAACTTGTTTGCTTTTGTGCTGTGGTAGAAGAGAGATAATATTTCCCCACAGGAGATTTTTCAATTGACCACATTAACATCTTAATACATTTTTTTTCTAAAAAGAAATGCTTATCCTCTTTTAAAAAAAGAAAAGAAGCAATTGAAAATGTGAAAGTTGATACATTTTCTGCTTTTCCTGTTTTCATCAGCGTTAGCAAGATTTCTTTCATTACGCCTCTATGGTTACACACACACTTTTTTCTGTTTCTGGAAATTAAATAACAAAGAGATACCTGTAACTGTTAACAGGGTTTTTGTTGTTAACCAATTAAGAAAGTGAATGTAGATCTTTAAGTGCCTGTAATTTCTCAGTTGTTTTGATACATGTTTACAGAATAATAAGAGCACTATTAATTTTAAACAAATGGAATTAGCAAAAACAGTAAACCTCAGGGCCATTTTTTGATAATGGGGAAATACGATACTTACACTTACAATAGTTCATTTAGTGATCGTTCGAAGTTACAACAGCACTGAAAAAGGTGACTTATGACCGTTTTTCACACTTACAATTCTTGCAGCATCCCCATAGTCATGTGATCACCTTTTGCAACCTTCTGACAAGCAAAGTCAATGGGGAAGCCAGATTCACTTAATAACTGTGTTACTAATTTAACAACTACAGTGATTCACTTAACAACTGTGACAAGAAAGGTTATAAAATGAGGCAAAACTCACTTAACTGTCTCACTTAGCAACATAAATTTTGGGCTCAATTCGCTGTAAGTCAAGGACTACCTGTATTAACAGTCTCTGACTAGCCTTCTATAGCTTGATACTTCTCAGATGTGTTAAGACTAGTACACACAGATATGTAATAGTATTTCAGTAAGAATTCCAGAATTATAATCCCAAAATATTTGAAAGACACCAGGTTGGGAAGCTTTGCTTTATTTCATAGGTTGAAAGTGTGCAATTTAAAAAAAGCCATTGTGCTATAACATTTCACAAAGCAATTAACATATCATAATAAAGCAAATTTTCCCCTACAATGAAGTGATGGGTTAGGGTGGGGGTCGGCAACCTGGGGCGGGCTGGTGGAGCAATGAGTGTCTTACCTCCTCCTCCCCCCTCTCCCGCCCCCCTGACCGGCTGTGGTGGGGCCGAGAGGGGTGTGCACAAGAGGAGGGGGAGAGAAGCCTCCGCTGCACGTTGATTGCTGCTCATTGCTCCACAGCCCGGTTTTCCAAAAGGAAGGGGAAAAAACTAACTTGTGACAAACCCCAAAAAGAGCATGCAGGGCTGCAGGGCTTTCCGACAGTAAGAACAGGCACAGGGTCAGGGAGCGAGAGAGAGACACACACACACACACACACACAGACATAGAGAGACACAGAAAGAGAAGGTGGGAGAGAAAGAAAGAGAGACACAGAGAAATGAGAGGGAAAGGGAGAGAAAAAAGACAGATAAGAGAAAGATAAGAGAGAGGGAGAGAGAGAAAGAGAAAAAGAAAGAGATGTGAGAGAGAAAGATAGAGGGAGAAGGAGATAGAGGGAGAAAGAGATGGGAAGGAGAGAGACAGAGAGGGAGTTGCCTATTTCCCATACAAAACATGGAACCACAAAACCTGGGTAGTTTCGGCTAGGGGAGATCATGTGACTGGGTGGGAGTGAGTGACATCGAGCTGGCCACGCCCACCCAGGTTTTGTTTTTTGTAGGAAATGGCCCCAAGTAGCTCTTTAAATGTTAAAGGTTGCCAACCCCTGGGTTAGGGGAAAGCTATAAACTAAACTGGACTTTTAAACTAACTGTGATTAAAATAATATCCTCCATTGCAGTCAGGAAGCAATGTGGTTCCAATTCTATCTCCATCGCCAATGGTCTTCCTAGGATTTTGGTTTGTATGGCTAATAGCTATGCTATAGCTATGCTGCTTTTTTCCATGTCTCAAAGCCTAGGGCCATAAGTGGGGGTTGTGGTTTCTTCCCTTACCTGTATTGACTTAATGTTTGGCAGTGGCAGTTGCAATGCACTTAGGAACTGTAGAATGGGCTCCTCCATTTCCCTTTTTTTGTGCAAGTTATTTGACATTGCCTTTCTGGTAAAGGGGGAAAAACAGTGGTGGAAATGCTCCTGCACCACAAAATGAAAACAAATAGAGATGTGCAATATCAATCAAGGCAAGACAAGTGCAAGTAGAAAAATTATGGTATAATCATTTGTATTGATGAAATGTGTGTTGAATACTATGTAGTGGGCTTAGGATAAAAATAGCAACTGGAAAGAACATACTTCTCTTCAATTGACATTGAATGTTTTTCTATCTAGCACACGTTAGATCTTTCGGTATAAATTATCAACAAATGATTCCTTACCATCTTATTTTATTGGAATCTGAGCTTGTATACAAGAGAAATGTTAAGCAGCATATTTAAGGATGCAGATGCTTTAGTGATTTTGTAGGTCAGCATGTTTTATTACTCTCTGTCAAATAAATTGGCTGCAGCCTTGAAGACATATTCTGCTTTTATACTTAGTACTTTGATTCTTTGCTACATCAAACATTGTAGAAAGTTTTAAGAGAGAACTGATAGTTAATGGTTTTCAGACCTAAATTAATGTTGCTAATCAGATTCCAGATATGAAACGAATTGCTTTTGACAGTTAAGCATTAGAATTGTTTACATTTGGTTTTTATGAGAATATTGGCTTTCCTGTCTATCTGGTAGAGATTATATGGGATTTTTAAATTACTTTTTGTTTTGTACGTGTGATTTATATTGTAACATTTTTCTGACAGCGATTTTAAGAATGTAGGTTTCTTATTTATAGATCGCCGTGCATGACAAATGTAATGTATTGTTGCAGACTACATAATGTAATTAATGATACAGTAGGAAGACTAGACTGTTTCTAGATTATTTATATGCCAATTAGTTTATATTTCATTTAATTATGTGTCACTTTTGATATAGTAAATGTCATGAAAAAGAGGTGGTTGACCTGTATTTATGCTAAAATGTCAGCATAGTTTTTATCACCTACTATCTGTGTTTTAAATTGTGTGAGTTAGATTAAAAATACTCTTAATAATCAACTTTATATCTAGGAAACTTACTTCTTTCATAATTAAAGTTACTAATAAGGACTTGAAGAGATTTAATAGGGAAGTTAAGTCTGGAGTACTCTCGGTTTTTTGAAAATGTTTAAGTTACAGTTAATAACTGTAAAAGGTGTCTAATTATTTTACCTTTAAATATTGGGTTATAATCTATGTCACATCTATAATTGCACCTGTTATCTTGAACTAAGATGATTAAGGGCTTTTACCCTTATTTTCTTTTGGTGATTGATATCCATTTGTTTTATGATTACAGATCTATCTTGTTTTAGCTACTTATTCCATGATTACAGATTATGCGTACTTTTGCCTCTTACTTCAGATGTTTTAGATAATTGCCCCCATTACCCACACTGTTGGCCATATTGATTGAGATTTATCAGACGTGTGGTGCAAAACTTCTGGAGGTCACCAGATTGCCTGTGTCAGCCTTATCTTCACTATCTATGAACACAGTTTGCTAAGATTCGATTAGTCATACATAGTGATTCACCAGAACTTTGATTATCATCTAAATTTGCTTCTGGTCAGAGATGGGGGGGGGAGAAGAGTTTTGATGTCCATTTTCTTTCATATTTATTAAAATCAGTAGTTCAATAAATTGGTGAGTCAAAATTATGAAAATTCAATCATGATTTGCACAACTGTCATACAAAGCCTTGTAAATTACTATTTGGTTAGTGTATGTGCTTTACAAAGGTAGATTTTGCACTTTTTGTGGCTCCTAAGATTCCCACCCCTTCCTCCACTCCAATGCATGTGATATACTGCAATGCATACAATTGCCATACTATGACCTGTGCATATTTAGTGTTTCTTCTGATGCCAAACCTTTCAAGTTAGGCCAGGTCAGGAAACAGACATCATAAGGAGCTCTATTTTATTGTTGCAGATTGTAATAACAGAATCCTGAAAGTTTGGCAGGTTTTCTTTCTGCCCCTGTTTTATACTAGACAGGATCAAAACAGATTATCTTGAGTTTCTTTCTCACTCCCTATTCTTTCCCAAGGTGAAAGAGTTATTTAACTCTTCTGTTCCTTCTTCAAATTTATTTTGGTATTCATCTACAACAATGTCTTAATATCTCTTTTGTGAAAGTGATTCCAGATTATCTTGAGCTTTTTCTTTTTCTTCATTTATAATTTCACAACCTATTTTCTTCCTCCTCCACCAAGTTCTGCATTATGCCTGCCTCCATCATTCTTCTGAAATCTGTTGAGGCCTTTAATCTGCTGTTATTAGATTACAGCTGTTTTAGATGTTACCTTATATGTATGTCTTGGCTGTCATAGTGTCTCTGAGTAGTCACTATGTGGAATGGCTTTATTAACTTGTCTTTCATTTTCCTGTGGTTGAGGATCACTTGCTTAAGTTCCACAATCCAAACAATATGCTATGTTTTCATATGAGGTCTGTAGAGAATGAAGAAGGAGCTAGGCACAGTATGATAATATTATTGAGCAGTCAGCAGCAGACAGAGCAGGTGAGGTTTGGATGTAAGACCTTTTTGGGGAGATGGGATAGTCTGGGCTTTGTACATTACCATCTTACACCAGAAATGGAAGGAACCAATTCACCTGAATTGTGCCACGGTACTACGTCATGAGGTTTTGTAAGGCATGTTTGTCTAAATAATCCATAAAAATTGTTTCTGCCACTTCTGTTGTTGAATAAACAGTACTTTTAGAAATTTAATGCATATACAATAATACAGTTGCAATGTTTTAAATTTGGAAACAAATGTTGACAGAAATAGTTATAGCTATTGCTTACAAATCAAAGGTAGTGATTTTCATTGTTTGTACATCTTTGTTTAGATTTTTAATATACTTTGTTATGTCCTTTCAGGGCCATGAATATTGATATTTATTGAGAGCATAACCCCTAACTGAATTAGTTGCTTAATCAACTAAACATTTAATTGCAGATGAAATTTGCTTTTCAGTTAATCAGTGGAACATATTGCTAGACTGACTCTATAGAGATGCCACCAAATTTAATGATAAAGAAATGTAAAACAAGGCATTTCAGTTTGGATACATGCATTTTCTACTTCAATAACAATTATAGGCTAGTAAACTTCACAGAGCTGAGCTAAAATCAGTATTAATATGCCTTGCAACCAGATTTATAATACAATATAATATTGATGGGAATTGAACATTCATATTAAAACTGTTTCTCTATTACTGTAAATGAAATATTCTATATTTTAAGTTTCCAAACTGATAGAAGCAAATATTAAAGCTATATTTTCTTCCATTACTAGATAGGGTTTTTTGTCCACTGAATTTTAAATGTTGTCTTGCAGTTAAAGAGGAGCTGCTTGCTTTTTAGTATATTAAAATGATGTGATTATATTTTGACAAACATGTAACTCTGGTTGATTTAAGGCAATAAATCAGTTTAAATTATTTTGTTGTTTGACAGCCATTTTTAAAAATTCCCCTTTATTATTTATGCCCCTCTGATAAATTCTGCATTGAAATATCTATTAAATGCCCAGTTGTTGCTTTTTTATTGTTCTTTCTGGGACAGAATCTGTGCTCTAAAATATTATTATCCAGAGAAATAGGAAGCAATTGTTTTTAATTATTTTGCCTTTGAAGTGTTGTGTGCAAAGCATTGTCATCTAAATAGACTACAGCTGTATTGCAATTACAGAATTAAGCTCACAAGTCATTAGTCGTTTATGCTCGTAAGGAGACAAAGGATATTAATTCATGCTAAGCATGATCTCCTTTGGTAAAATTTAGTGGTCTTTTTAATGCACACACAAATCAAAGATAAGAGTGTAAAATGAGGATTACAAGCAGGTACCAGATAATCAGAAGTGAGCCGATTTGTTGTAACTTGTTCAGTTTAAATATTTGTGCTTGTAAATTGTTTAACAGGCAGATTCTCCCATTCATGTTCCCTAATCTTCCAATTTATTTTATTGTATAAAATATCCTGGCAGCTATTCAGTTCCTATTCATATTTTGTATTGCATTATCCTCCCTGTTGCTGATACAGTTACAAAAAAAAACATGCACACAAACAAACACACACACAAACCCCCTCCCATTTGTAGATATTTATTCTTTTATTATTTTCTCCCACATTTACCATGTTCGTGTTTTGAAGGTTAATGCCCAAAGTCAAGCAGACAGAAGCCAAGTGCTGCAAGGTTTTCCAAGATTAGGACCGATCCCTTTCGCAGAAATAAATGATTCCTGCCATGTGCAGTGATTTTGTGCAGCGCTACTCACGGCTGAGTGAGTGCATCAATACTGTAGCCCTTACATGCTGTACATACTGATGACACTGTGTTAACTTGATTGACTGAGCAGTGTACGGGAGAAGATGCACCTGCAAGAGATGTACAGACATGCAGTTTTAGTCCGGTTTTGAAATATTTATTTTTAGATTTGTTTTACTTGAAAATCTCAGTTTTAAATTCCATGGGTTCTCATGTTTCTGCTGCTAAGGTAGAGCAAACAGTTATGAATGCTTCTTTGTTGTCAACATTGTTCTGGATTTTAAAGGTGCATCTTCTTTATGCTTAAATTAAAATATAGGAAGATTGAATGAGAGAGAAAGATGAAATAGAAGAGTGGTAAATTTGCAGCTAGTTGGATATTATTATCTTAAGGAGCTTAGCTGAATGAAAGGGGAATGTTTTGTGTAATTCACTTGTGAGCAGCATTTTGTGTTATATTTTTCTGTTTTGTTTTGTTCTTTGTAGGCTTTGAGACAGCAGCAGAAAAGAAGAAATGGAGTCTCAATGATGGTAAACAAGACTGTTCCTCGTGTTGTTTTGACACCATTAAAGGTGTCTGATGAGCAGTCGGATTCACCTTCAGGTAAATAGCTACAGACTGACTGCAACAACAGTTTCTAGTCAAAGAGCCCTCCCGATGTGAGGTGAGAGCTATCGTGCACAAAATTAGGATGTTGAAAAATTATGATGGTGTTCCCACAAGATGGATTCTGTTTCATTTTTTAAACCAATTTTATTAATTCCAAGAAGGAGGATTTTAATTTCAGTGCTGGGAGGGAGGGGAGGGGAGGATCACGAGAGAAAGACTGTGTCTTAAAAAAAATTTAAAATTACAACAGCTGCTTTAAAGGAATGCAAAGTAGTCTTTTTGGATGCTGATTCTTAATGGGAGAGCTACGTTTTGGCATTCCGTGCCATCAGGGAGCCAAATAAATAACCATCACAACTCCTCTGGGAGTGCGAATTACTCTCATACTCCTGTCTTGCAATAACAGTTGTCCTTTTAATAAGATTTTGTGTTCTGGCACCATCTTAATCACCACAGTGCAACCCTGACCTTTACTTTTGGCTGTTACATGCTTCACTGTGAATGAATCGTGCAGAGATCTGTGTCACTTTTTATTGTAGGTTGGGTTTCCACCCCCCCTCAGACGTGGGAGAAAATTAACTTACCAAAGGGAGGGTTTCCCATTCTTCCTTTTATTTCTTTGTTCCCTTATAAAGGTAGCGTTATTATTTTTAAAGATGCCTTTGCTATCAGAGAAGAAGCTTATTTATATTGGATTAGCAAACATCGTTATTGACTGTTACATTGAAGAAACTTGTTTTCATCACTTAATGGATTTATGAGCTTTTGCTTCGTTGCTTCCAATGACAGGGAATCAACTTGTCAGCAGAAAACATAACCTTTAAATAGGGTAACAGATAAAGATGTCACTATACGGGTTTTTTCTTTTTCTCTTTTTGCAAAAAAAAAATCTAGCTTTGTTTTTGGCTTTGGTTTTTCCCAAACCGGGAAGCACTTCAGTATAACGTTTGCTTTTTTAAAGGGTCTGAATCTAAAAATGGTGAAGCAGACAATTCTGATAAAGAAATGAAACATGGGCCAAAGTCTCCAACTGGAAAACAAATGAGCCAGCATTTAAAGAGATTAAAAAAATCTGGTTTAGGTGAGTAGGTCTCTAAATGTCCTTTCCCCCCCCCTCATCTTTTTACTTTATAAAATACATTAAAAAGGCAAAAAGTCACTATATAGAATTTCACATTTTCTCTCTTGATGTTTTGGATATTTTTTTCAGTGTACAAGGGCTTCCCTTGCTGTGTTCTTTTGTCCCTTTGAACTCTGCAGGGGTGTCCCCTTTTGGGGCACCTTTTCCCAGCAGGCCATTCTGTCACAATCTTTTTCAATCGGACAGTCTGGAGCTCCCCTAAATTGGCCATTTTGGAGCCAGATGTTTCTTACTTCACCATCTTTTCACGGAGGACTATTCTTACTTTCCCCTCTTTATCTTTTTTTATTATTTCTCAGTGTATTATTAACATATTTCTCAGTCACATTTCCTTTCTGACTTTGGCTTTTCTTTCTCATTCCTTAGAAGCATAAAATAGTTTAGATTATATAGTAAACCAATATTTATATTCACTCTGTTAGACTTTTAACATCCCTTTTTTGGAGCGGGGGTGCTAAATTATATGTAACTTATTTATCCTAAGCAGTAACAAAATGTCTCATTAAACAAATAAACAGGCAATTGTTTTTGCTTTGTGTTGGATTATTTATAGTCATACTCTGCATTTATTCTTTTCTTAGATTTTTGTTTGCGTCCTAATTTAATATTTTAAAATATTTCAAAAATGCTAATTTTATAACTGCTCCTTATCCTTCGTAAACTTAGGGCCATTTAATAGTATTATTTAATAGTGTAACTGCTCCCAATAAACTAGCAATATTGTATGCTCTGAAAGAAGTTATTTCTCCTTTAAAATTGCAATTTTCTATTGCTGGCATCAGTATCTTTGTTATTGTATTTGTTTTTCTTCAGGGTCCTCTTCCTATCTTTTTATTCTTTGTGAATGAATTCTGAATTATATTTTGATTCAAAAAACAAATTTTGCTTGATTATTAAAGCTGTGGTAAAAATTGTTTAACTGTCATACATTACATACAGAATTTACAATTCTTCCCATCCATCTGGACAAAATTAAATCTTTGTTTTGGCAACAAAGCTCTTTCTAGTCTCTGTCTCTCATATTCTCTCTCTCTTTCTCTCTCTTTCTCTCTCCCTCCCTCCCTTTCCCCACGCACACCCATGCACACATATACAAACATGAACTGTGCTGATTTACTCTTTAGTTCATGGCATTGTTTTAATTTAAGAGTCTTGAGAAGCTGCAAATGTGAAAGTGGCAATTTCTGGCTCAGTAGTTGATAAGCTTCATTGTATTATATCTTTTCCAATGTAATTAAGTAATCAAAACTAGCATTTATTCTTTTAAAAGATCAGAGTTAATATTTTATAGAATTTTGTTTACTTGTGTTTAGATATTTGTTTTTTATTATAGCTTAGCAGAAAAGGGAACAAAAGACAAATATAGGGGTGCTTTTTTCAAAAATGTGATTTTTTGTTCAGATGATATTTTTACGTGAAAGATTTTACATACAATAAAATCCCATTCTTTGACAACTTTCTGTCTATAAAATATGATTCAGTTTTCTTTATTGACATATTTAGAAGTTTTTAGAGTTTGTCCGTGATAGTGAAAGAATGAGTGGGTCTGAAGAGTGCCATAACTTCATAAAGTTGGAAGCACAATTAATGACAGGGAAATGAAAAAAAAATTTGTTCATGCATTTAATATGCTTTAAGTATTAGATAATATGAGGATTTAAATTATCTGACAATAAGGCTAAAGTTACTATGGCTTGTAATGTTGAACAACAGAAATCAGAAGGCCATCCTCATCTTCCCCATATTTTCTTCCTCCTTGAATCCCAAGAGCCTTCCTGAAAAGACCAAAATTCCTGAAAGAATGGCATGCATTGAGAACTAGAGCAGTGTTTTTCATCCTTGCCAATTTTAAGATTTGTGGACTTCAACTCCCTACCAGCAGCATATCTTAAAGTTACCAAGATTGAGAAACGCTGCTGTAGGGCAAGACTGGAATTATTCAGCAAGAAATGTATGCGTATTTCTGGTCTCTCAGACTGCCATTTCTGATTTGGAATCAAATCCCATATCTTGACTTCCATTAAGACATAATCTCAGCTGTTCAGGAGTAGTTACTAGCTACACTTCCAGAAAGGCTTTCTGGGCGCATAGCTGGTGAGGAACATAGCCGGGAAATTAGAGAGGCAGTCAAATTTGCTTTCTTAAAATGGTTAAAATAAAGCAGATTTTGAGAACTTCCAAAACATACAAGCAGGCATGAACATTTCAAATATTGTTCAGTAATGCAAACTGAGATTTTAAAAATGTGCTTTACCTTTATGCTGATACGGCCTGAAGCCTTGATGGTGACTGTGATGACTATTGACACAAAATGGATTTTTGGCCCACTAGTTTGATGAAAACATCACTCTCTTTTGAGGCACTTGTGAAAAATGCAATTTGGTACATGCAGGTAAAATTCAGCTGTGGTAATCATTAGTAAAGGACAGAAGATAAATCTGTCACAGTTATAATAAAACACGTTCTAACCTGTAGTGTAACTACCCTTGGCTTTCTAGTTACAGTTGTGCTCATTGCATCACCAAAACAGTATTATTGAATTGCAAGAGGTGCAGGAAAGGGCAACCAAAATGATGAAACTGAATGAGTATCCCCCATATGAGATAAAGTCACATTTGTGACTAATGAGTTTAGAAGAAATTGAGTAAATGGGACATGACAGAAATATCTAAAATTGGGCACGGTATAAAGAAAGTGGAGTAGAACGTAGGGCCATCTGATGAACTTGGATAGTTAAAAATTCAATTAATATATTATAGAATTTGTTAACACATGGATACAGTGACATCTGGCAATTTGGATGATTATAAAAAAGAATTTGACAAATGAATGAAGCATAAAACTATCAATAATTTCCAGTCTGGGTAGTTTTGTATTGCTCTATGTCTAGGAGATTGCATATCTTTCAATCCCAGTTGCTGTGGATCATGAGGAGGGAAATATTGCTGTACTTGTATTCTGCATATTGCCTTGCCACAGGCATTTAACTGGGCATTGTGGGGACAGAATGCTAGATTAGGTAGCCACAGCTGCTTTTTATAAATGAAAATGTGGTTGCCTTCCACTTAAAATTCCCTTTGAACACAACCCTCCTTGCCTAATCTCATTAAAAATAAGTGGAACATTGTATTTTTATAACTGTTGAATTGTGATACTTGCAGTTTTGAAGATCTTGTAGCATTTCAGGGAATAATTGAACCATCAATCTTTGCTGAAAACCATTTTGTGTTTATATAGTATTGGGATAGCTTTCTTATAGCCAAATGATTAGAATTCAAAGAAGTCCATGCAGGCATAAAGTTACTTCTTTGTCTGGGAGAAGGGGTGTCAATTTGCAATTTCTATATAGCTAGTTGAGCTTCAGGTTATATGAGGATATCTGACTTAAAGTTTTCAGGCAGTCAAGGCTCCCTAAGTTTTGAACCATCATCAGTACAACAAATACAATGTGAGCCACTAAAAAGTAGAGCTCTCTATGTATAATCCTGTATCTTTAAATCAATAACGAATATTCTGCTGTACAATTAATGGGAAAACATTATTTGCTCATTTGCAAATTTATTTAAATAGTATTTAGAAGCTGAGCCAGTCAGACATTCTGATGCCTTGCAATAATAAAAACTATATATTATTTATTTATTTGTTTATTTATTTACTTATTTAGCCACCCAACTCATTGTTGAGTGACTCTGGATGACTTGCAAAACAGCAATATAAAACAATTACAATGTTAAAATGTTAAAAACATTGAACATTAAAAGTTATAAATAAAATATAAAAATATCCATCGATATAAAATAATAAAAAAGGTGCAATAAAACTATAAAGCATGATTAACGCATATGTGTTGCTCTGAATACATAGGATCACTGCCGGGAACTGAGAACTATGTTTTCATTCAAAAGTTATGAAAATGCACATATCAATGCAGAAGTATTGTACCTTTGTTCAAACAGGAGCATTTTCCTTTCCTCTAATTTGTTTTAACCGAATACATTTTTTTCATATAAATGGTTGAGTTCTATGCAAAGGCAGGCTTTCAAAAGTATAGAATTCAGCTTCTTGGGAAACATAACTGTTTCAAAAAGAACCTTTTTCTAATAGTCAACAATTCCTGAGAATGGTTATGATGTTGATGGGAACAGGAGAACTGGCTCAGGTCTCCACATAATCATAGAGACCATTTGACCCTTTTTGTGTCCAATTGTTATTTTCTTTTGAACTACAGACTGTGTTGTGACTGTAAGATAAATGTCACACCCCACCCCTACTCCACATGTGAGTAGCACCTTGACATCTTGCAGGAAAGATAGATTACAAATGTAATAAATCAGTACATCAATAAATCTCAAAACTCAGGGCTAAATAGAATTTCTGTGGGCTAGATGTTGTCTTCATTTTTAGCTATTATTAAGTACTAGAATTATTATCTCATGAGACAGCCTGATGGCATATGATACCACTATTCTGTTTAGACTAAGCATTTCTGCTCAGGTTCTTGTAATTTTATATAAGCTATCTTCAGTTTCATGAAGGAGAAAGAAGGAAAATTAGTGCATCTAATAAATTATTTTAAAAGTTACTGTAAATTAAGCAAAATGAGAACACTTATTTGCAGAGTTTTTATTGTTTATATCATTGAGAGAATGTGGTTTTCATGGACACAAAACTTTGATTTTTGTTTTAAGATTCCGTGTCCTCCAGCCCCAACTTTTAATTTGCATCTTGGAGTTGCATAAACAGGACTTTGGGGGGGGGAAACTTTTTAAAACAAGAAAAATGTACGAGAAATAAGATTCCCATTAGGAACATTTACTATGTCTGATTTTTAATTCTATTTATTTTTAAGTTCTGTTTTTAACATTTCAGTTTTTGAAAATTAAAAATAAATGAATTCAGGTTCTACTGAAATCCCTGTTACTTCCAGTGTAGACAACAATTATCTTAATATTTCATGTGGCAGCTTGTTCCACTTGACAGCTTACATAATTATGATGTTCCTTCTGATACCCAGTTTACTTCCTTGTATTTTTTAACTCATTGCTTCTGGATCTGATCTCTGAGGTAATAGGGGATAGGTTTACTCCTGTGTGACAAATTTTCAGACCTTTAAAATCTGCTATGATGCTTCCCCTCAGTCATCTCTTATGTAAAACATAAGCATATTCTTTGACTATTCCTCAGAGACCTTGCTTTCAAAACCCATCACCATTTTGGTAACCTATCTCTGAACTCACTTCAAGTTGTCACAATCCTTTTTGAATTATGGTGTCCAGAACTGCATACAAACAGAATTCTAATTGAGATCTGATTAGAGTGAAACAATTAACTCCCATGATCCATATTGACTTATATTTCTGCTAGTGAATCCCAAGATAGAATTTGTCTTTTAAAAGCTTCAGTACATGGCTAACCATGTTTAATTTGTGGCTGGCAAGATCAACCAGATTCTTTTCACATATATTACTGCAAAATCAGGTCTCCCCCATCCTATACTTGTGTCCTATATTTTTCCTCCAACTGTTAAATTCTGCACCGTTTATTTCAGCCCACTATTCAGGGTTGTTTAGATGTTTTAAAAACTTTATTTCCTCTGAAATATTAGTCAGCCAATCCAATTTTGTGTCATCTGTGAATTTTATTATCACTTCAACTTCTTTTTTCAAATCATTATTATAAATATTGAATAACACAGGGTTCAGGACATAACCCTTTTGTGCTTCCCTCCAACCTGCCTTCTCATGAAGGTTATCAACTTCTACTCTTTTGGAATACAAAATAATGGTCTCATTCTTTTTCATACCTACTCCCCTGGAGAGTATGAATTCGAGCATAACATGACCAATTTTCCAAAGCTACCATGCACCTTTACTACAACTAATTATTTCATGCCAGTGATAATTAGATCTAACCTGACAGTCTGTTGTTCTTCCACTTTCTGACAAATAAAATTGTCATCAAGAGAGGACAAACAGTTGTTGGATCTCTGATTTTTAGCAGAGCTACATTCCCAGCTGAGGTCATTATAATTACAATCTTTACTATTGGTCTTTGAAAGATCTGTAATCTGATATAAAGGCTTCATCCATATCTTCAGCCAGCTAAGGTGATCTGTAATAAATTTTCAATATCTTTATTTCTCCCTTCTGTCTCTTTTTATTCCTGTACAAATGCTTTCAGTAGAACATTTATGCTCTGCTTACTGAATTTCTACACAGGCATATTTTTCCTTTACATACATTATCACTCCCCTCCCCATTTTTGTTGGATCTGTTCTTATGAATAAATTGTAGCCTTCCTATGCTATGTGTCAGTCATAAGTGGAAACCATTAGGTCTCAGTTTTTGTGTTTGTCTTTTTAATTTAGGATCCTACTTCTCCCTATTTATTTTCCATTTTCTATGTAGAAATATAGAAACAACTGAGATTTTGACTGACACTGGCTACTGGACTATCTGTGATACTCTTAGTTTCATTCTGGCCTCCTGCTTTTCTTTTTGTGGCCTATTTTCTTAGCTTTAAGACTTGGTTGCATATTTGTTTCTGAACTCTTGCCGCTCTTCTCCTCTTAGTTTAACACATTCTTGATGAGTTCAGTGTGGTACCTACTCTAGCAGTTCTTCATGAAGGTTACTTAGGCCATTGTCATAAATCCAAAGTTATTTCGGCAACACAGTCTGTGTAGTGGATTATTGCACCAGTATCCAATTTTGTTTTCTGTTTCTCATTGGTTCTTACTTTACCAACTCAAAGAGGAAAATGTAGATTAAAAAAAAGATTAATTCATTACTTTACAATGTGTTAGTGGCTTTAGTTCCTTCATGAAAGTGTACAAAGAACAATTTATAATGTAGTGTGATCTTTGCTGGTTTCTATTTTAAAATAGTTTTTATTGCGAGTTTATAACACATTTTATTGGTTCCTAACACATTTTGCCTAGCAACTGATTTTAACAGCATAGTTTGATGAAGTAATGAGACTGGAAGTTAACTCATTTTCTATAGTTAGGTAGTTCCTTCTATAAAATAAAGTGACAACATTATTTTGATAATATGAAAAGAGGAAACAAAAATACTATGCACATGTGAAAGGAAGTGTGGGTTATACAGTATAGTGTGGGATGTACAGTATAGAATAATGCTTTCAAAAGTATTTGGAAAGAAAGTGCACATCTCCTTAGCATGGACAGCTGCTATACTATATGGAATGTAAATGTTTTGAATTTTATTAAATGTACCTATCTCTTCTTTTATTTGTTATAGAGTTAAATGTGTTCTTATTTGTTTAATCCAGGGCACTTGAAATGGACCAAAGCCGAGGACATTGATATAGAAACACCAGGATCCATTCTTGTGAATACCAACTTGAGGGCTTTAATAAACAAACACACATTTCTTTCATTACCTCAGCATTTCCAACAATACCTCCTGCTTTTACTTCCAGAGGTAGATAGGCAGGTGAGTAAAAAAAATGTACTTCACAGTGCTTTCATAGTCAGTCTTTTTCAATGCCTTGATTAATACTGAGTGACATGAGTGTTTCTGCACAAAATATAAGTTATGGAAATTGCTCTGATGGGCAGTAGCTGAAAAATCAAGGAGTATGTTTTAGGTGAAAAGGTCCAGCAGAGTTTTTATTGCCATGATAGCAAAAGATGGACTCTCTTCCAGATTGTTATGTTTGTGACCTAAGCAAGGTAGATTAATCACTTTTCCTGTCATTTCATCCCTCGGTATACCTGAAACATCTATTAACGCCCATTTCCCTAAAGCCTTAACATTAATAAACATTAAACCTTAATGTCCATTTCCCCACTTAATTTAGCTGCTTGGTCCCTCATTTCATTGAGAGGAAATATTTGCAAACCAATCACATTAGTTTCATAAAGAGCTAGATAAGTTGCTTTTTGAAATATGCAAGTATTTATAGGTTCTTAGAGTTTGTTTTATGGTTCTTTCAATCTTAGATCAAGTTATAATATCAATAGAGTCATTAATTAAGAGTGGAAATGTATACTTTTGACACAAAGCCATTAGCTTTCAACTTATTTCTTTAAATTTAGTGAACCTCTTGTGGGTATTACTATGTCAGAACACTATATAACTGAAGTCTCATTTGTAAATTAATATTTCTCTTCACAAGAATGGAAAATGTCTCTTAAGGAGAAAGGACCTGCTCCAGAGCTAAGAAGGCAATCTTCAAATGCTCTCCTGCCTCCACACAATGTTCACCATATTGAAAGAATTGGTAGACAAACTAGAAGATAACCCCATGAGCAGACTTCTTTCTCTCCCTTGTTCTTTGCCCTGCTCTTTTGTATTATAGGATATTTGGCTGTATCCCACTTTCCTGTTCAGTCCTTAAGATTCCTTTTGTCAGTCTTATATGGACCTGTTGTATTTTCCACTGAGACAGGAACAGCCCTCATGGGATTTTATCCTTGATGTTTATCCAGGTTCATTTCTACCCAGTGCTTGGTATCTTGTCACTTTTGTGCTATTTTGAACAATTAAAGAGTCGAGAGGGTGTGGGGTTAAAAAAAGAAAATATCTAAATCACCTCTGGGGAAGGAAACAACATCCTATTAGATCGTTTCCTTTAAGATTACCAGACTTTAATAATGACAGGCAGATATGACAGTATCCTTGACTTAAGAGAAAACATCAATGGTAAACTAATACCAAAACAAATAAATAGAATAAAGTACTCCCAGAAACTTCTAAGATGAGAGTGAGATAAAGAGAAAAATCCTCTGGTCATGCTACTTTGTTATACAGCCCTTTGATCAGGAAGGCAAAAGAGACTGCCACTGCAGGATTTTTTTTATCCCCAGCTCTCATCTCATAAGATCTGGTAAATTATTTGCACAGTTAGATCCAGAGTTTTCATCCCCTAAATATATCAATAGATATACGAATTTGGTTTTGGATACTTAAATTCTCTTCACAATCAAGAAGAAACAAGGTCCTTTAGAGTGATGCAATGACTCCCCAATGATTCTGCAACAGTGTGATTCTACCCTTGAGGCACCTGTCAGACACAAGTGACCAAATCAATACATGTAGAGTTCAAGTTAACTACTTTATTGTATTCTGCCTATAATGCAAGAAATCTCCCTAGACTGCTATCTTAACTTGGAAACAGAAAAATAAGGTTCCATGGAGTTGGGGTCTATATGTGTGTTTGAGTCTTGAATCTCTTGGCTGCTACGCAGTGGTTCAAGACTAATTTCCTGCTTTATTCCTCCTCCATGGCTGGTTGATTATTTCACAACAGTATCATTTCTATTGCATGGCTCATTCATTGCTACTGCTCTGATTTCAGTAGATTTTTCAGAATCATTGGAAGTTGGGTGGCATATAAATTATATATAAATAACAGTTATAATTTTGATTGGTGGCACAGTCAGCCAAATGCTTAGACTGATTTGGCATTTTTGTCCACCTATCAAATTCTTCCCAAGAACTTTGGATAGACAGATGTTTTTGTTTAATGATGTTAAAAGTATTGTCACAGGATGAAAACAGTCTCAAGTAAAGCTGCCTTTTGCAATTGACTGACGATGATTTTATGAATGCTGATGGTGTTTAAGTGGTGTTCTATTGGTTTTGGGATTGTACCCAAGATTCCATCCCTTTGGTGCTATTTTTGCTTTCGTTTGCCATAGTTGTTCTACTTTTATTTGCAGGCCTTTGTATTTTGTGAATTTTCTCTAGTTATTTCTCTTCCCTTCTGCTTCATCCAAGTACTGCCATATCCACTATCCAGACTTTTTCTGCCTTTCTTATCAACAATTGTTAAAGTCTGAGGTGTGATGTGGCAGATGTACTTCTCCATTTTAATTCTAAAGTCTCAGAATATCTTAGCTTCTTCATTTTCTATGGCTATATCCCTTTCTCATCAGTTTTTCTCTTGATTTAATTTTATATTCTCCTTCATAAAATTCTGGTATCTCACAATAAGTTAGCCGTTTGTATTTGCCCTTCTATATAAGATGCTTCTTGTGCCAAGATCCACAAAGGTGTTTTTGGGCATAACCTGGGTTTCTATCTATTCCATATTCTTAATATGGCACATCTAACATAATGGTTTTTAAAATCCACATTAGCCCTGACTTTGTCGTGTCACAAACATCCACGCCACTCAAATCTCAGATCATGTCCTTCTAGCTCCAAAACTTTTCATTTCTCGGTAACATCCAGTCTTTCATCCAAGTCAAACAACAAGCTGCAAAATAAAATTTCAAATCAGATAAACAGTTCTTTTGCATCTTATAACACCTTATATTAAACTTGTAGCTCTTTCCCCTGCCACACAAATTTAGTTATATCTTTCTGCCACTGTTTAAATGGTGCATCAGTTGTCAGATATTGTCTGAAACAAAAACATCATTCTACAGAAGACATTCATTTTTATCACATAAATTCTTCCCAGCAATGACAGTTGTAATTCTTCCCATCTTAAACTATCTTTTTAACTTCATTCCATATCTTAACATAGTTATTTTGAAATAACTTACAATTCATATTTGTCATAGTGATACTCAGATATTTTACCTTTCTGTCAATCTTAAAGCCCATTTTATTCATCAATTCTGTTTGATCTTCCAGTTTCACAGTTCTTGTTAACATCTTCCTATTTTGTTGATTAATCTTGAAATCTACTAATGCACCAAAATCTTTTAATTTCCCATTAATATTTAATTTCCCTTTAAAGGATCTTTTATAACCAACTCCAAATCATCTGCAAAAGCCTTTAACTTATAAATTTCTTTTAAAATCTTTACTCCCACAATTCCCTCATCTTGTCTTATCAGTATTTCAAGAATCAAAATAAAGAAGAGACAGTGAACATCCCTATATTATTTGCAGCCCAATTCCAATTGTTTTCTGCATCTTAGAAAGTCAATACAGATAGTTTTTTTATTATGTTCTCAAAATACTCCAAAATGTCCAACCTATTTATAAACATAGTCCTTTAATTCACTTTTAAATAAAAACCCACATTGATCCTCATGAATAATTTTTTGCAAATTTATTTTCAGTTTATCAGCTGGAATTGTTGTGAACTACTTGTAGCCATTATTCAATAATGATAGCTTCTTATTAAAATCAAATGCTGCTCCTTTGCTAGTATACATTAGTAGCCAATTTCTTTGAAATCCAAATCATGTCTATTCTTGAAAAGAATCCATATCTTTCAGAAAAATAGGCATAATTTCTTGAATTGCCATTTTTCTATCTCCATATATCAATCAACCCTAAGTTGTCCATCAAATCAAAGAAAACTTTGATAACTTGCTTTGACTGATTTTAATGTTTTTCTCAGAAGTTCTGTCCAATTGTGGGGCGATCACTCCATTCCAATCCTCCATCAAACACTAATTTTCAGAAGCAACATATATTACTTTCTCCATTTGTAAAACAATGGTTTGTCCTCATTTGGGGCATAAATTCCCAGTGTCAAAGTCTTAGTTCCATGCATATTACCTTCCACTCTAACAAATCTACCATGCTCATCTGTCAATACAAATTCTGCTTTAGTTGGGGATTTACATACAAAACAATTCCATATTTAATTTTAATTTAATTTGTCTTTTGAGGAGAATTTGCTCCATTTATATTCCACCTTCAGCATTATTTAATCCGTAACAAGTCAATTTTTTAAAATTGGAGCCTCGGTGGCACAGTAGTTAGAGTGCAGTACTGCAGGCTACTTCTGCTGACTGCTGGCTGCCTGCAATTTGGCAGTTCAAATCCCACCAGTCTCAAAATTGACTCAGCCTTCCATCCTTCCGAGGTTGGTAAAATGAGGACCCAAATTGTTGGGAGCAATATGCTGACTCTGTAAATCACTTAGAGAGGGCTGTAAAGCACTATATAAGTCTAAGTGCTATTGCTATTGCTATTTCAGGATACCCACTTTCAGCTTTCTTTTGGAGTGCCCACTGACAGTTCTATTTGAATCTCTCAAATTCTTCTTTGAATTTTATTTTATTTTATTTGAAATTCCCTTGCCTTTTGGGCAGAATTCAATAAAAACCTTTGCTGTTTAAAAATAAAGATCACACCTTCTAATATGTGCCGTTGACATGGAATATTTTTCT
>JANHFT010004999.1:50311-65001 GCA_032467955.1 Pseudoxenodon macrops
CGAACTCCTTCTGTGATGTATCTTTGCTGATTGGCCACGCTTGTAAAATTAGCATTCCACATCCCAATACACAACAGTGTGATACCTTAGATGAGGTGGAGAGCATTATCTTGTTAGCAGTATTATATTCAACTGTCTGTCCAGCTGGCTCAAGAAGCAAAATAGCAAGAATCTGATTATAACAATTTTGCCTTGCGCAAAAATTATTCCCTCCAAGCTTAATAGAAAATTCTCAGGTTTAATAATCAGTCATTTGCAGTTTTGACCTTCAGTTTCTGAATTTTCCTTTTGATTGGGGATTCTAACTAATCAAAGGGAAGATCTTCATCTTTTTGAAAAGATATCCATAAAAATCTATTCCATCACTTTTTGGAACAAATCACTTTTCTACTGAGCGTAAAACTGCCTTGTTGGTACAGAGGGAAAAGTAACTAATACCACATTTGCTTTCATTGCTGATAAATTGTATCAGAAATATGCAGCTGAAATATATAGAGGGCTGTATTGATTTTTAGGAAAATGGACTGATTTTTTTTCTAGTGGAATTCTGCAACTAAGGATGTACTATACTTTCCATAAATGAATGTTATGTAGATTAATAGCATGAATCATTATGTATTCATGTTAGGAAGTCAGAATAATACTAACATAAAGTGCAGTTCATTCACTGTGAAGGTCTGAGGACTTTAAACCTCCAACTGAGCTCCATGTACCAATGCAACACATGTAGAAAACCATCAAGTCTTTTTACTCTGTTATATAAACTGGAACTTTGTTATCTTTTTAATATATACAAATGTACATAGTTTTTCTCTTGGAAACGGTCTTAGGCACATTCATCACTGAGGATTTGGAATAGCTTTGGAAACTTTATAATTTGTTTTGCTTTTAAGCTTTATGAGATCATATACACTTATGAATGCAGAAGTAAATAACTGATCATAATGTAGCTAACAAGTACTGTGGTTTCATTTCAAATCTATTTCTGAAATAAAAATATGATACAGAATAATTGTACTCAAAATCCTGTTATCAACTGGAAGGTCGAATATTCCTCAGAAATCTATAGTAACTGGAGTACATGTGTGTTTTAGCTGCCTTAAAGTCCTGAGAGAGCTCATCAATTCCCTCATGATGCTTCACTTCCATATTCTAAATACATGCAAAAAAGATATTTTATTCTACAAGTTCTGCAAGTGGGGGTGGGATCAGATTAGTGTTTGGATGAGATTCTTCCAAAGGGTGGGACTGTAGATAGAACAGGAAGTTGAAAAACATCCCCAAAAGAAGCAATGCAGAACCCAAAATCTTTTGCTACTCCAATTAAACTGACACAGAAAAATAAAAGATGTGCATTTAGGATTAATTTGAAAAATGGTATTTAAATTTATTGATTTCCATACTCAGCTTACATCCTGTTAAATTCCATTTATTGTGAGAAAGGAATACAACAATTTTCCATTTTTACTTGCTTCTTAATACTACTATAAATACTTGGAATTACTTGTCAAAATAGATTTACAAAACCTTTTATAACTCTGATGTTTAAAACATATTTTATAAATTACTAATCTTTATAGTACTTTAATTCATTATGGTTATTTGTTCTGTTTATGCTAAAAGTATTTCGCATTTTTGCTTTAGGCACCATTTTTAATTCAACTATCTATAAATATCTGCAAGCAATTAGCATCTTATGCAGTTGGTGGTCAGATCTAATGGCAATTCTTAATCAATGACTCTTTAGTGAACGTTTTCTTCTGTTCACAGCAATATTTTTAGAAAATATATTGTTGTGCTCAGGCATCCTTTCCATCATCCAGCTCCACAATTCAAAACACAGTTCAGGCAGCAGTTGAGAAACTAATAACACATTTACAGGATTTGGAATGAGAATTAATAGTTGATAGCTTTTTCACCAGTATGCATCTAGCTAGCGGATTAGCTGCTAAAGGGAAGAAGGAATGAAAACAGCGTCTGGTTGGCATATTGAGAAATATAAACCAGAAATTACCCCAGCATTCTTTTCTTGCAAATCCAGAAGTGTGAACAGTTTTCAAGATGAATGGTGGAAAGGATGATCTCATATTAACTGAAAATAGGGTAATAGAGAAAGATGAGTTGAAAGTTAGCAATTAGGCTGGAAGTGCAGTTAACGAAAGCAAGAGACGAAACAGTAGTAGGACATGAGAATAAATGGCTTTCTCGGCCAAGCCACTTAACTCTATTCTTTTGTGGCCCTTCAGAATATAGGGAAATCAGGATTCTCAGTTAATAGAAAGACTCCCTGAACAAAAAGAATGTCCACTGTAGACACTTAGTCACTTTTTTTTAGTGTATGGCATACATGGCCAAGGAAGTCTACAATGCTTTTTACCATAGAGTAGTTCTGGCAGTCTAAGATTGCTAGTTCATTTTATTCACACATCCATGGTACATCACGGGGTAAACTAGTTTTGCACCAGCTGGCTAGCAGCATTTGCGGGATGTACTGTCATTCAGGTTTTCTTCTGCCAACCTTGCCTCATATCCAGGCAGAATCAGTGCTGGGCCCTGCTTCTGCACAGAATGCTACTAGCTTTTCCCATTGGAGTGGTACCTATTTATCTATTTGCATTTTTACATATTTTTGAATTACTAGGTGGGCAGAAGCTACAGGCTAATGATGGGAGCTCACTCCGCCATATGATGCCATGGGCTCAAACCACTGGAGTGCCGATCATCTCTGGTCAACAAATCCAGCATCTTTAAGCTGCTGCATCACTACAAAACATAGAGGGGAAAGTATAGGGGGAACATTTGACAGGGTTGCTTTACATTCAAGATTATATTTTACATAAATTTAATTATTCTTTTAACCGTTTTTCTTGGGATAAGGCAGTTTACCCTTGAAGTTGGGTTGTTATGAGATTATGATTGTAAATGATGGTGGCTACTCATCATTGTCTTCTGGACCATTGTTTTATAAAGTTTATAATTAATATAGTTTATGTTACATTATGCAATGGCCTGCCACTTTTTGGGTATTACCCAAACCTTTAAAGCAGTTTTCTTTTCCAGTTCAAATCGTTCAAGAGATGACTTCATATAAAAGAATAATAAACAGAACAAAGTGCACAGAATCAGGATTCAGGGTCGAAAGCTATTGGATCAAGACCTTCCATTTTTCCATCTTTCTGATGGCTATAAATGTGGTCAGCAGGCAAGTATTATTTTGATGCAGAAGATATGCTTTGTATCAGAACAGCATCTTTGCAAGAAAATTTAAAAGTTTAAGGATTGTCCTAATAATTGAGCCTGTTTAGAGAGATTTTTTTTTAATTAGCTAAAGCCGGATCCTTGTTTCATAGTTATTGCCAAAAAGCAAAAACTTAATGTGTCCATAATAATAGCTTTGCATTAAAGATTTGGATGTTCTTCAGTGTATACAATAGGGGAAGAAATAGTTAATGGCAATTTATGTTGATTCAAGTGGTGCTAGTATTATTACTTCACAATTCAGCCAGAGAAAATAGCCTTAGAGCCAGAAAGTAAGTTTTCATTCCATTTCTTCTGAATCTTTTCTCTTTATGCAAAGGGATTGGCAATGCATAGCATTATCAGAGCCAAATATAATTGTATCCTATGCAAGATTTTTGCAGTTTAGATCATTGCTAGGGAACCTTCAGCTATGTAACAGCATAGATCCTTATAACACAGGTGAAATGCAGCCGGTTTTCACCGGTTCACCTAACCATTAGTAAATTGCTTAGGCAGTTCGGAGAACTGGTTAAAAATAAAGTGCAAGAGAGGGGTTTTTTTCTGTCTCTCCGTTCAGCTATAGCTGCACTTAACAGTTGCAGCTGGAATGCAGCTGATACAGGCTGAATCAAGTCAATAAACAACAGAAACAGGATTAGGGCAGGAAAACCCATCAATCACCCATTTAAGTATGGGATTAACCTCTTCCCTTCAGGAAGGACAAGATTACAAACATTTTCATTATAAAGAGTATTAAGTAACACTTCTGTGATCAGCTGATATGCCCTCGAGTTTCCCAAGACCTTTTATAGCTGCTGCAGTGTTGGCTACTTCTTGTTTCTTCCTGAGGGAAAAGATACAAGAGGGGACAATGATGCCGCTTGATCATACAGGCTGTGAATGTAATGCACATGTGGTCCAGGCAGCTGTATTGCTTGTGCTGTGAAGCACCCAATTTAGAACATAAGAGTTGGAAGGGTTAATGGATTTTGGCAGCATGCCCAGGCTTTCAATTAGCCTGAGCAGCTGCTCTTAGTTTCCCTCTCAGCTGCTGCATTTGCTTTGGAGTTGACTTTTTTATAAAAAGGGGAATGGCTGCTTTAAGTTTTCTACATTGTTTTAGTGGTTCCTGACATTGTTCTTTTGGGTTGTATTTTCCTCACTCTTTTTGAAAGCCTCTAGTGATGTCAAGCTATTCCATTGGTTGATTTGTCTCACCCTTAGAAAATTTCTCCTTAGTCCTAGGTTGCTTCTCTCTTTGGTTAGTTTCATCCATTGTTCCTTGTTGTGCCTTTTGGTGCTTTGGAAAATAGATTAACTCCCTCGTTTTTGTAGGAGCCCCTCAAATTTCCTGAACGAACAATTAATCAGTGGAACAACTTGCCTCCAGAAGTTGTAAATGCTCCAACACTGGAAGTTTTTCAGAAGAGATTAGACCACCATTTGTCTGAAGTGGTGTAGGGTTCCCTGCCTAAGCAGGGAGTTGGACTAGAAGACCTCTAAAGTCCTTTCCAACTCTGTTATTCTATTCTATTTTAAATATTGAAACAGCGCTATTGTATTGTGGTTTTTATTGGGAGTTGGACTAAGGAGAAATTTCCTAAGGCTGAGAGCAATCAAGTTGGCCACACCCACCCAGTCAAATGACCAAGCCATGCCCACCAGACCACGGCCACAGAACCAGTAGGGAAAATTTGTAGATTTCATCACTGGATACACGTGGGTTTTGATTCAAATGTGTGTGGTGGGTGCAGGAGGTGAAGTTAGCACTGCAATGCGACCTCCCCTATGCAGTGTTCTCTTGTTGTCTATGTAGTCCATGCTTAAGTACCATGAAAAATATCACCAAAAAAACCATGTCACATAATAATGTTAAAAGTTTACAGTCATGGGGCCACATTACTAGCTGTCCAAGGCCACATGCAGGTTGGGTTGGACATGCCTGTTGTAGACTATGATACCAGAAGGTAGAAGGCCTGTAGGCCTTGATCAGAGAAATATTTAAGTGAGTGAAGGTAGGAATCATCCTAGCCAACACTGAAATTAGACCTAAAATTAATACTAGCAGAATCTCATGACACAAAAGCATTCTTTATGCCTTATTCAACACTGCTTGTATAGAGATGTCATTTCTACCTTCTTTTACACAGTCACTAATTAATATTTTTTTCTTGTTATCCAAGTTACTTTAAGTGAAAATTATGGGCCCTGTAATGTCCAATAAAAGTACTGTGAGGAGAAATTAATTTGGTTCACATTATATGTCATGCATCCTGTAATTTTCAGTTCCAAACCAAACCATGGTTGAATTTTGACACATTTACTTCTCCAATGTCATGGATCATTATGAGAAACGCTATTAAAATGTATATACTAATTTATTTCACATTATTAAACCTAATATATAAAAGCATGTTATAATAGAGGAAATAGACTGTTGAAAAAAATTATCCAATAATCTGAGTAGTGCCTCTGGAGAGTACCAGATTGGGGGGAAACTGCAAATATGTTGCTATAGCACTTTCGAGATAAATTTGCAAGATGAATATGAGATCGAATTCCTCAGCAACCAGAGTTGTTCTGCCTTGCCCAGGGGTGGGTTCTAATTTTTTTTGCTATCGGTTCTCTGGGTGTGGCTTATTTTGTGAGCGTGGTTTGATGGTCATGTGACTGAGTGGGTGTGGACAACTTGACATCACACATACACACTGTCACATGACACCCCTCCCACCAAGCCATGGCCACTGAAACAGTGGCAAAAATATTTGGGACCTTTTGACACTTTTGTTTGACACTCCGGCTCCATATCGAGGTTGGGACACCGTGGGGTGGCGGCGGTCATCTCAGTTTTCCCTCTGTTGCCCTTCCTGGCCGAAAAGCATCCCTTCTCGCCTCTGATGGGCTTTCCCCATGGTTGTAGCCAGAGCACCCCACTCCTGCTGGCGCCCTGAGCTAGGTTCCATCCACAAGATGAGCATGCAGGCGAAAGGCTTCTCTCTGGACCTCAGGGACGGCTTCACCAAGGACGTGCCCAGGCCCCCAGTCAAGAGGGTAACCATGTTTCCGCGGCCATGGCTTTTCGGCTGGTAAGGGCAATTGAGGGAAAGCACGAAACAGCTTTCTTCTCGCCGCCCCATGCCCTGCCCCAACTGCCACCCCCAAATTGCACCCCACTGCGAGAGGTGCATCTTACCAGAGATTGCCAGCTCTCAGCCATTGCATTTCTCAGCCATTGTGTGAAAGGAAAGGAAAACTTCTTATGGATGCGAGGCAATTAAGAACTTCTTGCACTTGGAAGAGGTTTTTTCTTTCCTTTGGCAAAGTGGTTTCTCTGCACACAATGGCTGAGACACACAGTGAAGGTGGCAATCTCCAGTAAGATGCATGTCTCATGGCCCCCTCACCCCATGCTCTGCCTCATCTGCCACCCCCAAATTGTGCTCACTGTGTGAGAGGCTCATCTTACCAGAGACTGACAGTTCCAGATCTTGCTGCTTTTTCGGGGTTTTCTTTAAAAAAAGAGCCTCTCCAGACGAGCTTGAAAACTTCTGAGGTTGCTTCAGAGGGAGCAGTCAGGTAGCATCCCCCCCCCCACTCCCTGGGCACCTTCAGCCTCGGAACCTGCAGCAACTCCTGGTCCTTGCACAGTAAAGAAAAACTTCTCATTTTGAGTGCGAGGCAATTAACTTCTCGCCCTCATAAGAAGTTTTTCTTTACTGTGCAAGGGCCAGGAGTTGCTCCAAGGCTGCAGGCTTCAAGGCTGCAGGCATCTGGGGAGGGGGGAAACACTTCCCAACTGCCCCCTCCAAAAGCAAGGTTTCAAACTCGGCTGGAGAGATGGTTTTTCTTTTAAGAAAACTTCAAAAGAGCCGCAAGATCCAGAATGACATGTCTCACAGCCTTCCTGGCCAATGCCCAGCCCCACCTGCCTGTCACCCTCAAATTGATCCTTCCTCCCGCAGTGCCATCACTGCTCTCAGCCCCAGCACAGCGGCTGTGTCTCCCTAAAGGGCTGAGGGCAACTTTGGGAGATGCTGGCCAGCGGGGAGGAGGCAGCTGGAGTCTCTATGCTTCAGAAGCAACTTCCAGGCTGGACAAAACATCATCCTCCAAGAGCGCTGCCACTCAGGGAAGTCAGTGGGGAGCAGCTGCCTGGGAGACCTGGCTGCCCTCCCTCAGCCTCTGGCAGTCGCGTAGCTGGGCTTGCCGGAGGCTTAGGCACCCAAAAATGCACCTGTGTTGCCAGGTTGACAGACCCCGCAGGATAGCGGAGAAGGAAAAGATGGCAAGAGAAGAAGAGGAATGGAAGGAAAGGAAGTAGTGAAGAAAAGAGAGGAGACGGGGAGGAGAAGAGGAGGGAAGTAGAGCTGAGATGAGAAAGAGAGAAGGAAGTAGAATTTATATATGTTATAAAATAAAATAAATTGCAAAAAAAAATCCAAGATGGCGGTGCCCACGGTGACACTGACAGAACCGGCTCCATGATATCATCGCGGAGTTACTACCGGTTCTATAGAACCAACCTCTGGTTAAAATTTAGGACAAACATCGATTTATAGGCAGAATGCCCTTAATTCAAGACCTTAAAGGAAAATATTTAAGGCAGCAAATGTCACAAAGGGTAGACAATGTTGGTCTAAATCGCCTAATGATCTGATTCAGTAAATTTTACCAATCAATTCACTAGCCATGAATAACAGTATGGATAAATGTTGTAACAATCACACATTTATTTTATGCTACAGTATTTAGCTGCATTGTTTATATACCTGAACATCAAGTTCTTATGCATAGTATATGAATTGACTTAGAATATGAAAAGTGCTTAGGAGATAAGTACTTTTTGTATTTTCAAAACTAGATTTAAATCTGTGGTATTACATAGTCACCATGCCAATCTCAGTATATTCAGATGATTCTGTAGTTTGATATTTTGAAACATATTCATTTAGCTCTGTGTTGCAACATACATTTGGTAATATATGGCCCAATATTTCCTCAATTTCATTTAGTTATAGCCAGAGGAAGTTGAAATTACTGAGATAACTTTATCATGACATGTATAACTAATATATGTATCCCACTAAACACACATACCTTTCTACCCCTACATTCCACAAACTGACAGTATATACCCATGATGTTGAACCTATGGCACGTGGACCCATATCTGCTGGCATGGGAGCCATTGCCGTAGATCAGCTCCAGCACGCATGTGCGCGCTGGCCACCTGATATTTGGCTGGCCATGCCTCCCTCCCCTCCCCAGAGTCTCCACGTGGCCCATTTTGAGACAAGTAAAGGGCTCACGCCGAGGCTCTGGGATGATGTTTCTGGCCTCTGGAGGGGGTGGGAGAGGCCGTTTTCACCCTCCCCAGGCTCCAAAAAAGGCTCTGGAATCTGAGGAAGGTGAAAAACAGGCCTTCCAGTCCAACTGGAAGTTGGGAGATGGGCCAGTTCTGGCCTCTGGAGGGCCTCCGGGGGGATGGGGAAGGCCATTTTTGCCCTCCCCAGGCTCCTAGAAAGCCTCTGGAGGCAGGGGAGGGTGAAAAACTCACCATGCCATTGCGTGTCAAAAGCAGGAGGAGCGCTGGGGTTGTGCGCACACAAGGGAGTTGAATGCGCATGCGGAGGGTTACGAGTGCATGTGCACGGAGGAGGAGCACATTAAATTATGGGGGAGGGCACGCACATGCGACGACAAAAAGGTTAGCCATCACTGATATATACTATCATACAAATAATTTCACTTGGAAAATAATGTTTCATTTCATTTCCCATTCAGAATATAAAATATATAACTATAATTAAACTCCTTTCCACAAAACTCTATATTAATCTCTTTTTGCATTTCACTTGCATTTCATCTGAAACTCTTAAGGGTAATCCATATTGGCAACTCATCAGGTAAGCACCATGTTGAAAAATAACTTCAGTCATTTTCTTGCACTTATTTTGGTTTTGGCATCGTGTGCAATAGTTTAAGCATTGATGCATCCCTGTATGATAGTTGATCATTAAACCTCTATTCCTATGGCAAAATGGGAAAATTTAAGAATGTTAATTTTCCCATTGCAGAATAGTAAAACAGGGTCTATTCTGAGTTTCAACCAAAAGGAAGCTCCAGCCTGTATTTGTTTCTCTAGTGTTTCAAGGTGCAAAGGGTGACTATACAGTATGCATTTATACCAGTGGCATTTATGTATTTGGCATATGGTTAAGGAAGCTTACCTAACTGCTAAATTTCCTTGTAGAAAAGTGTATCTTTTAGGGAAGTTGCTCAATTGAAATCTTTGAGTATGTTGTGATTTCTACTGGAATGTAATTTATGGAACAGTTTTCAGTGACCTTTCTAAATTACTTACAGTGCATAGATTTTTGGCTCTGAACAATTTCTATTAATTTGTTAGCACTTATTACATATTTGAATCTTCTGACTGCCACAATCTTTCTTTGATAGTGTGTTTAATTCATATAATTTAATAGTAGTAAAAGCTAAACTCTCAGACTCCAGATTTCTTCATGCCTCAAAAGATACATTGGGTTAAAGTAAAAATTGTAGTGGCCACATTTGAATATGAAATGGAGTCACATTTTACACATTGAAAAACAGACTCCTATGAGATTTGACCAAACTGATAAGTGATGGAATGGTAAACATTCAACTTTATTTTATAGACTGTCTTAAATAAATGATTAAATGATTATTACATTTCTAAAAAAAAACCTTCCTCTTAAATGTCTGCAAGAAAGTTTCTAAAATAATCTTTTCCTCACAAATTTCTAAAAGGCAGTAATAATTTAATAGGGTCCTTTAAAATGGGAAATCAATATTGGATGATAAAATGTTAATTTAGTAAAGTAAGTCTTTGATGTTATAAAGCTAAAGCTTTACTATTGTAGTATACTCAAATAATGTAATGTCTACAGTATTATCACATATTAACTATAGAATTACAACCTGTAATAACAATCTTTTATTTGAGAAATATTTCTGCTTATCAATTATGTAGAAAGGTTAAGCAGTAGCTTTATAAAACAGTAATGGTAATATTGGATTGAGCTGCAGGGAGTCAAACAGATAATAGATTTAACTGGTTGAGTGCTTCTTAAGGTTTTAGCTATACAGAAAATTTGATCATCTATAAAATAGTTTATTCTTTTAGGAAATCATAAAAATTTGGAGTTTAAAAAAATGAAAGTTTACATGGTGTAATATGTATTCCAGCTGCAAAAAAAAGTTAATATTTATTAAGGTTGGAGATTTTCTTGGCTTATGAAAATAACTGGTGGATTCTACCAAATATGTTTTCCTCTTTTAGATATTTTTTTAAAAAACTAATCTTTTTGGTGCAAGTTCTTCAGAAAGTGCATTCCTGGCGAATAGTAATTTCATTGTGTTAATTGGACAAAATTAGAATTCCAAACCCCAAAAAAGAAGAAAATAACTTTTAAAAAGAATTGTTGTTCTGGCTCATTAAAACATTGTTTTTATTAGGTAGCATTTCTTGAGAACTGTAAAAATTAATAGTGTATTTCAAAAGTACTTTATTTGGCATGTTCTTCCAAATAATTTAATTTTCATGGTTAATTGTGCCTTCTTTGTAACATAGACTATTGAATTAAATGTCTATTTAGAAAATTTTAGTTTTCTCTTCCTTTCATTTTCTTTAATTCTTTAATTTATACAATACATGCTCTAAAGATTTAAAAACATTCTGACGTAATGATTGATCCTGAGCAGAAGTCTTACAAGAAACTCATAACAATTCCTTTAACTGACAGATTTTTCCTCTATTCTTATTCCTTTTGAAAGCAATATATTTTATTTAATGTATTTAAATTAGATCATGAGAAGTGTGGAACTTTACTTGGTGAAAAATGGATACTTTCATGTTTCAAATGTTCCTAGTGTAAAATGTTACCTGACTTCAAACTCTTAATCTAAAAAGAGATTAAGATGAATGGGGGAAGCTAGAAGCTAAAACTGCCACTTCTTATTTTGTTTTTTCTTAACCATACCTAGTTTGCTATTCACTCTGCAAACTCTAACATAATATTGTGAATGCACACTGTAGACTTCAAGATTCAAAAAATATAAGCCCTAAGCTATCAAGAAAAAGGTTGCCCACACTCTGATGTATCTATTTTATCTCCATCGCAAGTCATCCATTGCACTTCATTCGTCTCATATCATCATTAGAAACTTGATTGAAGGAAGGGTCACAGAATCCTACTAATATATTGTTTTATTAGCTTTGAATTCTACCCACTGCAGTTCTGTGAAATAATGGATTAGTTTACTTATTTCTTAACTTTGTATGAAACTTGGACATACTATTGGTCTAATAATTTCTTGCTAGTCACTGAAATAACATAACCAAAAATGTACTCTTTTTTTAGAGATGAGAAATATTGGACATCAATTAATGTTTCTATTTCAATGCTATTGTTTGTTCCATCTCAAAAATATTTCTTTGATTTGCTGTTAAATCATAAACAAAGATTGCATCATTCTTTGAAAATTAGGCCCATTGAACAAAACGGCCTTAACCATTTCCACGTAAACATGCATAGGATTCCAATACCATAATCAACAGAACATTATTATAGGCACACTGATGTTGGATTAGGCCACTTGCATTTAATTTGATGACTATAATGAAAATGCTACCGTATTTAATATTAGCAAATTATTCCCTATGTTATTCCTACTTTCTATCCTTCCCCATTTCACATGATTGGAGCTCTCTTCTTATGTACTCTTAGTTGAAGCAATCTCTGACAGTGTCTTCTGCTACCATCGGCTTATTTTCTAGATGGGAAGTGATGGAGTTTTGCGCCTCAGTAGTTCCGCTCTAAATAATGAATTCTTTGCATATGCAGCACAAGGGTGGAAACAGCGATTGGCAGAAGGTAATTTTCTACTTGTTACTAGATTTAACCAATAGTGTTTTTCCCTCCATAAAGAGATCCTGTCTTATGTCACAGCCAGGAAAACATTCACTTCAATACTTTTAATATTTTATTCTCGCTCAACCCAATGTCCCCTGCACAATTGTTGTGGGGAAAAATTGGGGACAGAGTGCTATAACACTGCCTTGAGCTCCTGGAGGAAAGGCAGGATAGAAAACTAAAAAATGAAATTGATAATATGTAAAGTGGCAAGATTTCAAAAATATGTACCCTAGATCATCTTCCAGTTGTATTAAGCACATCTGTCTTTTATGCCTCACAATAGATTACCATTGGGTACTTTCACTTAAAATATGAACAAGCATTTTCATCAGTGTCAGCTTTGGAAACCTAAATGCATGTGACTAAATCCCACCAATACACTCTAGAAATACTAAAAACAGCACCACAAGTACCATTTTAGCCTAGGTTTCTCTCAAATTAATTTTGGATTGAGTTTTGAAGTTTGGATTCAAATTATGGATTGCATATTGAACCACTATTTGCAATAGGGGAAAACTTCAACCATCCATGCCTCATGGAAAGCTGCTGCCCAAAGATGGAGGCTTCTCAAGCAGCAGCTAGCAGAGCACAGGAACTGCATGATGTTTAGGAAAGCAATGTTGAATCGTGTTTCATGATGTTCAAAAAATCTTTGACACTTATCCAAGTTTTGAAACCTTAGTGCACCGCTGGCCAAACAACTTTAGAACAGCATTTGTATAAAGGGTCGCCTGCAGAAATTCCTGCACTACACAGGTTGTACCCCTAGATTAATTCTTTGGACCTTCCGTTTCTTGTATCTTTTAGGAGAATTTACACCTGAGATGCAGTTGCGCATCAGGCAAGAAATTGAAAAGGAAAAGAAAACAGAACCCTGGAAAGAGAAGTTCTTTGAAAGATTTTATGGAGAAAAGTAAGTATCAAAGAGAAAAAAAATGTCCTCAGATATGTAATAATGTGCATAGCTATTAATAGACACATTTTCCTTTCATGAAATCTAACTTTTAGTTTTAAAAAGTGCCTAATAAATTTACCAATTATTTTAGTTCCTATTAGCATTGCTGAAGCTTTCTTAGATTTATTTTTTCTATTTCTCAACCTTCTATTTTAAACACTAAAAGTAATCTACAATTTCACCAACCCCTCGCCCAGATATATAAAACGTTAAATTCAAATAAAGACAATATAACACAGACAGAATATGAATAAATAAAACCCATCCTTTTTTAACCTTCAAAAAAGAATCAAATTTCAGAAAGAATCAAAAGTAATAAAATTAGGTAAATATAATCACAAAAAATATTGTAGTACTTGCTTTTCACTTGTAAAATCCTTTACTAGGGTATTGACTTGAGTGAATAAAAATAATGTATATTTGTATGTTATATTGTATAGAAATGCATATATTATAATATATTATATTATATATCATGTGAAGTGTTAATACCACTTTATAATGCCTGGGTAAGGCCACACTTGGAATACTGCATTCAGTTTTGGTCACCACGATGTAAAAAAGACGATGAGAAAGAGTGCAGAGAAGAGCAACAAAGATGATTAGGGGACTGGAGGCTAAAACATATGAAGGATGGTTGCAGGAACTAGATATTCCTAGTTTAATGAAAAGAAGGACTAGGGGAGACATGATAGCAGTGTTCCAATATTTCAGGGGTTGCCACAAAGAAGAGGGAGTCAAACTATTCTCCATCCTGACAATGAGAACAATTAATCGGTGGAAGAACTTGCCTCCAGAAGTTGTGAATGTCTCAACACTAGAAGTTTTTAAGAAGATGTTGGATAACCATTTATCTGAGGTGGTGTAGGGTTTCCTGCCTAGGCAGGGGGTTGGACTAGAAGACCTCAAAAGTTCCTTCCGACTCTGTTGTTCTATTCTATTCTATTCTATTCTATTCAGCAGAATTAAAAAAAACCATGCATATTAATAAAAGAATGGGGCAGAATTGATGTACAATGACATATGAAATTGACAGACACATAAACTACTGGTAGTGTATCAATTCCTTCACTTCAAGCACTCAGCAGTTATTTGTCTTTGTTGTGCTATACCTTCATCTTCCCAGAAAGAAACCCAAGTCATTTCTCCTGCCTTTTGATATTCTAGTGCTGCCATTCATATGGGATGGGTGACTGCAATGGTGGATCTAGATCTGAATTCTTGGCCTTTGTTCCAAACCTGTTTTATTATTATTATTATTTGTCAAACATGTATAAGATAACAGATGTAAGTATAAACATGATTATGAATACATGATATGGATACGAATAAATGGGGACAGTAGGACAGGGATGGTAGGCATGTTGGTGTGCTTATGCACGCCCCTTACAGACCTCTTAGGAATGGGGTGAGGTCAGAGGTGGGTTCCTACCAGTTCGGACCAGTTCTATAGAGTAGGTGGTAAACCTAGGGAGTAGTTCGCAGAACCGGTAGTAACGGCAGCCTGAATCCCACGTTCCCCAAGCCGGTTCAAACAT
>JANHFT010004999.1:65101-96041 GCA_032467955.1 Pseudoxenodon macrops
CCATCTGATCACAAACAACCAGGAGTTACTATGGAAACCACCAAAAGACTTAGTTGGCCTCAGCCGGCAAATGTCTGTAGCAATATAAAATCAGAACCCATTTCTTTGGAGGAAGGCTTAAGCAGCAGCTGTGAGCTAGGCATGAAACAAGCTTCCTACGATCAGAATGAAGTCAAAGAACAGTTGAAAGCTTTTGCATTGAAAAATGCCGACTTCCCTTCCTATTTACTTTCAGAATCACAGAAGCCTTTTGCCCCATTAACTGCTCAAAAAATACAGGCGCAGCAGCAGCAGCAACGTGGAAATTACCCTACAATACACTTTGGTAGCACAAGTTTCAAAAGGGCGACCTCTGCCATTGAAAAATCTATTGGGATTTTAGGGAGTAGTTCAACTACAACCACAAGCCTACCTATTCAAAATGCCCAAATCCCTGTTCAGAAATTTGCCGACAGCAGCAGCGCAGATGAGTTGGAACTGAAATGTTCTTGCAGGCTGAAAGCCATGATAGTATGCAAGGGCTGTGGCGCCTTCTGCCATGATGACTGCATAGGTCCTTCCAAATTGTGTGTAGCTTGTTTAGTTGTTCGATAGAATCCAAAGCACATTCCTTGTTAACACAGGAAAGCAAAAGAGAAGAATAACTGGAATTCTGTAGGCCATATTGTATCTGGATTTTTTTTTAAAAAGTTGCTAGGGATGCTTTGGAATGGAGTGATTTTGGCTTGCATGGCTCTCCCTGGTAATTCCCCTTTAAGAAGTGTCCAGCATTCTTACTGTCTTAAAATATAGCATTGTTCATGTCTTACTGCATAATTTTATTTTTACCACTTATACATCGATCTTCCCAGTGAAAAGAATGACAAATTGCTCAGTGTCCATGTTTCTGTGCATGAAAAAGCAGATGAATGTGGGACAGCCGCAGCCCATGGAGGGGTGGGGGGGAAGAAGGATCAAAAAGAATGAAAGTCAAGTTCCCTTAGCAGACCATCATTGCAATGGCCATTTGGCAGGTATTGCACACCTGGAGCCAAGATTGCCTGCAGTGATTGACTTTGATCCATTGGCAGCTAATGTGGGTAATTTGATCCCTTCTTAAGAAGCTGTTATAGTAGAGTATAATTAAACCTGGCAACAAGTTTTAACAAACTAGAATCTTCACAGCTTTAGAAGTTTGGGGGATGAGAAATAAGTACAGCTATTATAATAGAATTTATTAATTCATTTATCTTCCTCAACCTTCACTTATAATTTTGTCCTAAAATGAGATATTTAACATATATTCATGGTATGCGCCATTTTATATCTAAATAAGGGTGTTTTGAAAAGTGATACCATTTTCAAAGCGATTCTTTGTTTCTGAAGATTTAAAAGAGCAAAGCAATTGTATGATTTATAGTCCTTTTAAATATGTTTACAACTTGGGATATTTTTAAATAACTTTTATTTTAAAACATTTTTGTCTGTTAACACAGCTTACCCCACAAATATTGTATAGCCTTGTAGAGGAATGAAGAGAATTTAAAGGGATACTAAATCTTACTCTCAATATTGTATTTACTAGTAGTTTATGTTAGTTATAAACAAAATATATAGCCACCAAACTATTTGGGAAGAACTGTAGCAATTGCTAAGTTCTTTTTTTTTTTGAAGAGAAGTATTGTAAAGGGTTACAAATATGGAACTTAATAAGAGGCAATGCATGGTTATCTTAAAAATGAGGGAGTGAACATAAAATGTAAAACGGAAGCAACTTGCATGCTATCACATGAATTTAATCACCAGGACTTAATAAATGTTAGAGAAAGATATCCTTCTTATCCACACAGTAGAACCTTACTAACTTCATGCCTGGTAATCCATTCACAAAACAGATATTTTTCCCCCACCACTTGTGTTATGGTTTCAAAAATGAAAATAGTTCTTATTTGAAATAAACAATTTGACATTTATTTTGTATTCTCAAGTTTTAACATAATGAGGATTTTAAAAATAAGTATAACATTAAAATATACTTTAGTGTATTATATGTATTTTATCCTCTTATTATTAAACTATATAAGGCTTCCAGGCATTTCTAACTATTAGTAAAGCTCTACTGTTTGGACATTATACTTTTGTGGGGCCATATTAAACATGAAACTCTTTTTCCTTTTTTCCTTAATGAGCTGGAATAAGCAGGTTTATATTCCTTTATTCAGAGATCTTGTGACTTGACTGGATAGGATTCCTGTTCTGTTTTCATAGCAGGTGTATTAACAGTAGTCTTGATCTTCTATGGTATAAGCAAATTTACACCATTATAATTGCCTTACTAAAGCACTCATTTTAGAAGATTTATGCATATTTCAGCACTTTCAGGTACCTCTGGAGAGATTATTTTAAAAATATAGATTTAAAAGGCATGTTTTTGTAATGTTCCAAATAGATGGACTTGTTGTTAAAGATACATGTGTCTCTGTATTAGCTAAATTCAAGATCTTTTTGGTACAATAATTAAATACAGCAGGTGAATTTCCAGATTCAATCATTGTGAACAGTTTTTAGATTGCCTTCTATCAGTCCTAAATAAATGGTAGCTCCTATAGCATGCCATAGGACATGTGAGCACAATTCAGAGAAAGTTAAGCACTTACAGTCACAATCTTAGTCATTCTGGCCTGCATTGAGTATCATAAACATGCCCAGCATTTGTCTGCAAGCATCTTAGTCTGGAATGAAAATTTGGAGTGCCTGGATGTCTCCAGATTATATTTGTTTGTCTGTGTGTGACTAACGGCATTAAAACATTTTGTTTGAACTATTGGAGTAAGGGGAAGGACTGGAAATTAGATATAATGGCCATTGATGAAAATATTTTAAAAGGTGGATGTTCCTGAATCTCAGCACTTACTTGGTAAAGGCACTCACACTTTTCCTTCAACCATGTTCCAAGTAGCATCTTCTCCCAGGCTCAGTTTACTGACCTCTGGTAGTAGGTGGAAAAATGCAATTCCTCATGTACAGTATATGCAGTTATGTTTGACTGATAAACAGCAGGCAAAAGAAGCCTTAGTATTCCTTCTTTGGGTACCTATTTTGCAATTTAATATACCCATCTATATACATGTAGTCCTCAACTTATGACCACAATTGAGCCCAAAATTTCTGTTGCTAAGCGAAACAGTTAAGTGAATTTTGCCTCATTTTACAAGCTTCCTTGCCACAGTTATTAAGCGAATCAGTGCAGTTGTTAAGTTAGTTGTTAACTGACTTTGCTTGTCAGAAGGTTGCAAAAGGTGATGACATGATCCCTGGGCATTGCAACCATCATAAATATAAGTCAGTTGCCAAGCCTCTGAATTTTGATCATGTGATCACAGGCATGCTGTAACAGTCGTGTGAAAAATGGTCATAATTCACTACTTTCAGTGTCATAACTTCAAATGGTCACTAAACGGTTGTAAGTGAAGGATTACCTGTATATATATATATATAACTCTTCCCACATAATTTTTAAAGACTCAGATGTACCATTAAATGTAAATCTAGATCAACTTTGGCCAATGATGGAAAAGTAGTTCTTTTCACAATGGGTATATCGGGCATATATTAGAATGGCATGCTTATAAACTATTAATATAGCATTGAAGAAAAGGTGTTTGGCAAGGGTTGTTAAATATTATTACATATCGCTCAACATTTTCCCCACTGAATCTTAAGCCACTATTTCTATTCCATTAATTTGATTTGCTATTTAGAAATGCCTGATGGTGGCAGTAGTTGCTTATAGTATTTGTTATCTGGAAATATTGTATTAATTTTGCATATTCTTGTCTCCTCTCATTTTTGCCCAAACATTGGTACTATGTCAGTATTCTACAAGATTGTCTTGTGGAAGTTTTTGACATGTGTTTATTTATCTGTGGAATAGGCAAAGGTGCTTTATCCATGTGGAGTTATGTTAGGGAATTCTTACACCAGCAACTTTACTTCAATTGTGTGTATGATTCTTTGTGTGTGTGTGTGTGTGTGTGTGTGTGTGTGTGTATACACATACTTGTCTGCGAATTAAGTGGCTATAATAAAAATAAAAAGACATGCATTCATCTTCACAAGGTAATGTAACAGATTTAAAAATAGTATGATCCACAGAATTTTGAAATAGTATAAGGCAGTAGATAGGTTAGTGGACAGAATACTGTGGAAAAGTGTGGAGTTGTTTTAAAGATAGAAGAGATCATTAGCAAGGGAACATCTATATGTAATGGTCTAATCTCCATAGGAAGCTGGCACTGTGATACAGTGTTAGTCTGTGTGAAAAGGTGCTGTGACTTTATAGGGAGACATTCATGGAAATAGCTTTTTGTTCATATCTTTAAAAAAATTACAAATGCATTTTCTGTTTTAAATACTTTCAGAAGTCCTTTTCCTTGGGGAAGGTAGTCAGATATATCAGCTCAAAGAACAGAGCCGCATACTCTAGAGCTATGAATGAAATGCTGAATTTAAATTTTTCATACAAGTGTTAGGGCTGTGAGGCAGGTATCTTTGAAACACCTACCATCCAATTTTCTACTTGTATGTTTCATCTCTGATTACAGCTATTATTTCCTTTATCTGTTGAAGTGCATTTTCTAGTTTGAATGGATGTGCATGATCCTAACCAATCAGGAATCATATAGAGAACACATTTGGATTCTGGAACAAGGTAGCTAGTCATGTTTAGCTACTTGATGTTGTCATTTAAGCAAACAAAGCGGTCTACTGGCTTTTCAATGGAGAGAAAGACACCTCCTGGCATTGGGGTCAATGTACCATCCCTTGAAGTCAATACGTATAGTTAGCTCCCTGAAAATATTGCAGTAGCAAGATTTCTGCTTGGTGTGTGTGTGTGTGTGTGTGTGTGTGTGCGCGCGCGCGCGCCTTTGAGTCAGTGGTGACTCCTGGTAACTTCCTAAACAAGTCCCTGAAACTTTCTTGGCAAGATTCTTTGCCCTTGCCTTCTTCGTAGGCTGAGAATGCATGACTAGCCGAAAGCCACACAAAGAACATGGTGCATTTTGGGGAGATCTTAACAAAGGTGTTCACCTTTCCAGGACATTAATGACATTTGTCATTTTTTTGTCATGGAGGCCTCAGTATTTCTTCTAACAAAAATGTAAGGTGTTACCGTAAGATTTCACATCACAAAATACTGGGAAAAGTATATTCCACAAGGGATGGGGGAAAAGTCAAGTTGTCATTCATTGCAAAGGATGTGCATATGAAACTTAAAACAACATTTCTCACATTCCCTCTTTACACTTTATACAGAAAAGGTTCATTTGTATATGCTAACTTAAAGAAAAAAGAATAATATAATCAGGATATGAAATAAGACTGCACCTAACATAAAAACCAGCTAGCACAAAAAATCATTGTACATCCATATTCACTCAGCTATTTTAAAAATTGATCAATACCCAGAGTTTTTCACCTTTGTTTTTAAGCATTATTCTTTTTAGCAAGATAGTCCATCATCTTTAAATGTTTTTATTAACACTGTTAAGGTCTGTATATACTGTTGGGACATTTCCCATGTGGATTTTGTCTTTTGCAAAATGTATTTTACATGGAAATCCCTTACTTTATTGAAATAATAATGTAAAAAATTGAAGTTGGCACTCCCAATTTTGTATTCCATTTATCCTCTATGATGTAGTGCATGAAACTAATCTGATTTGGGGAGGGGAAGGTTGAGCCATAAAGCAAAAATGTGTCCTATGGAATATCTTTCAAAGTGGTATGTGTTATCAGGATGAATGACTGAATTCTCTTTTCAGGACCATAGAATTTCTTGCTCAGTTTCTTCTGAACTGGTGCAGATGGTGCTTTATAATGCAGTTTCTAAAGAGAAATGTTCATATGCTGCAGTCCTTATAAACACGCACACAATTTCAGAGAAGTTGTTCAAGTCTCTGGTTTTGCATAATATGTTGAAGGCCAAGGACCAGCACTCAGGAGGAGATCAGAAACCCCATCTAGCAGGATCATCTTAGCTTCCATGTGGGAAGACGTATTAAGCACTGATTTCCTGTGGGTGACAGCAGGAGTCCTGTGCAACACTAAGGAGATGACCTGTTGGCAAATAAGCCTCGACCTGTGTGGCTAAATGTTTCTGAATTGAAGGGGAAGTCCTGCTGTCTTCAATCATTATGCTTTGTCATTGTAAAACCAACAAAATAGTATTTTTTGCCTAATTTAAAGGAGCTGCTTTTTTTTATAGCACATATTTCGCTTTGTACTATATTTGATAGTTTAAAGATAATTTAGCCTGTAGAATACTTTTGTCTTTGTATTGTTCATGAATGTTACAAGAAAAGTGCTTTACTTTGTTGCCATAATTCTCTTGTACTGCTGTAAAATGGGTTTTTGTTTTGTTTTTTGTTACTGTTTTCCAAACACCCGAGTCGATCAACATTTTCGGTACTCAGTTTTGTATGCTCTGATTATTATTATTTGTCAGTATTTTGAATGTTTACATCTCTTTGACACTAGCCATTCAATGCCTTTTTTAGGGAAGTATTTCTCGTGCCCAGATTGAAGCAATGTGAAATCAACCCATATCTAGCATGCCTGAGGAACACACATTTATGTATTCTTACCATAAATAGATATTTTTGTCCTTGGATAGAGAAACAAAAACTCCTCTCAGTCCTCTACCAAAGAAATACACAAACACACCCACACACTCACGCACATACACTTTGTGTTAAATTCTCAGAAAGGGGAACAGTTGATTTCAGCGGCATTGCAGTGGTTATTATTCTTTATTACCTGAATAAATGTGACCAAGTGATTTTTTTTTTCTTTTAAGATAGTGTTTGGTTTAGAATTCAGGGATCATGCTTCATCAGTGATGCTGTCTGTCTTTTTTTTTTTAAAGAAAACATAGTTTGCTTACCAAAATAATTGATCACAAAATTATAATACAAATGGAAACTTTTGTTCTGTCTACATGTTTGCTCTATTCCCCCCCCCCCAGTCCCTTAAAAATAACAATTTGGGCTTCAGTATCAAAATATTCTAAACAAAATAAAAGCAAGAATAAACATTGGTTGGTGTATTATTTCCCCCACTTTTTAAATGTATGCTAGGAGAAAATAAGGCATTCATTGAATATTTGGAAGATGGTTATCAGAGTGCGTGAATGCGTGAATATGTTTTAGTTGATAATTGTCTACTAAGTTTTTTTGTTTCTATTCCTTTTTTTAATAAAAAAAATGTATTGCACTAAATTAGCGATGGGCAACCTTTTGGTGCACAAGTTCCACATTTCATTGGATGGAGGCCACAAAGTAGATGAGGCATTGTGACGTGTGGGTGAGTGGGTTTGGAAAATATTGGGTGGTGTTTAATTAGTGATTAGTCATTTAAAAAAAAATTTGTTTCTGCACTGCTGCTTCAAATTACCACAATTTACGAGGCAAGAAATCATACATCAGCCAATAATGTTGCAAAATCTCATGCTCCCAAGGATGCTATTACAGTGACACTAAAATAATCTGATGTTCCTCAATTATTATTATTTTTACTTCAGAAGGATAAAAGATCCCCTTATTCCTCTCTTTGTAGGCAAACATAGGAAGAAAATAGTTGAGATTTAGCATGCAGAACCTTTGAGCTCTCCACAATTCACAACAACTACAAAAACCCTTTAGATCAGGTTTTGAGGTAGCAAGTTTAAGGAATCTTTTTGTTTCTGTCGAGGAGGCAAAAACTATTATTTTCAGCCTGCTAGTCTTTTACTAGCAGTACTTCAGAAATATTAGATCTTCCTGACAGAGTACTTGAAGGTTAAGATTGTTCCTAAATTACATGCAAGACGTACATAGTGAAAGCAATTCTGTTAAATGCAATTTGATTCTTTTCAGTTATTTTTGTATAGGAATGATTAAACATAGTTTTAATATTTTGATTCCGCAAATTAAGGCATGGAGAGCAAATGATCAAGATTATACCTTACGTAGCAGAAAATTATCTATCTATCTATCTATCTATCTATCTATCTATCTATCTATCTATCTATCTATCAATCTAATCTATCCATACCAAAGTGAATTGTCAAATCACAATAATACCATAATGAGGCTAAAAAGATGCACTGGGTGAACTTCTTTCTGTGTCACTTTTAGGAAATGGCAAGGCCCAAGCATCTGGGAAAAGGCCACAATCTATTTATTGTTAGCTAGGCCAGTCCAGGACATAGAAGAAGGGGTGATTCTTAGGTTGCGGAGAATAATATTGGAGAAAAGAGGCGCTGCAGTCATCATTTGGAGCTTTATTGGAATTGTGCCTCTCAAAATCCAAGCTGATAACTACCATAGATTATAGCAACCCCTTGCTCTCTCACAATCCAAGTTGTATTTTTACATCATAAAATATTACTGTATAACGCATAAACACAGAGAAAGAGACATAACATCAAATCAGTGCAGTGATCAGTAATAGCTGCAGAAGAATCAAAGTGTTAAATTACAAGACTTGCCTCTTCTGCAGTTCATTGTGATGTGGCATGTTGGTATGAAAGGAACATAATATTTTGGGGGGGAAAGTTTGTTCCATAAATTCCACTTGCTGGAATAATATGTGTTATGTTAAGAAATATGAAAGGGTGCAATCCTAGAATCCTGAAGGTCTAAGCACCATTGAGAACTGCTAAGATCTGTAGAGATAGTTAAGCATATATTTAAATTTGTAATGTTGGACTTTTCTGGAGAGTAAAGCTTCACACTATATGTGATGGAATGTCTGATGAAATAGTAAACATGGTGAGGCAGATGCTTTTGATCCCATATTTGTCCTCATAAAATGAGAGAGGTGAGAATAGAGGGCCAATTTGTTTATTATAGGGTATAAAGAAAGGGGATCTCTGCACTAGAGGACAGACTCTTATGTTTCCATGGAATTGGGACAACCTAGACCCATATCCAAGTTCTGGAAAAAAATGTCTGAGGTGACAGATGAATTTCATTCAGTTCACTCGTATGGATTTTTGCTTCTGCATCATATAGAATCCAGCAGAAATGTAAACAAATGCCACTGGTTCCTTCAGAATTAATTTGGCTGTCATTTAAGGATCCAACTTCAAAGTCTATCTTCACTAATGGTTTCACTGACAGAACACTTTAGTGACTTTCAAATCACTCTATAATTTCAAATGTGAAATAAAGATGTCAGAGTAATCTTTCAGGGATGCATTTTATGTCTCAAATGTGCCAATAATTAGGGCAAATAAAATTCATGTTCAGCTTAGAGGTGTAAAGCTTTATGAATAAAATTAAGAAAAACGAGTGAATCAGGATTCCCCCCCAAACCCTTCCCCCCCCCCATGTCTGCTGCTTCAGAGCAGGAAATCCAGATCTTATACAAGCTTCTTTTTTCATATATAATGACATCTGAGCTAGTCTGCCTAGTGGGATATGGAAAATTGGCTCATTTTAGCTTTCCTGTCACTACTGCTTTAATTTTTCATCTTTCTGCTTTAGAAAAGCATGTCAGTTAAAATAGCAAAGACATGAATTCTGGATTATAACTACAAACATCTTGAATATTACTCTTATCCTTACTGCAAAGCATAATGGTGTTTGAATGACGGAATAAATAATTCAAAAATGACAGTCTTTATTTCATCCCTAGAAAATCTACTGTCCTTGCTAAATACTACCGTATGTCTGAAAGTGCTTTTTTTCGTGAAAGTAACAGACAATGTTGATTGATTATGTGCCATCAAGTTAGTGTTAACTCTCAGCAACTACTGTACATAGACAGATTTTCTCCATGACAATCTGTCCCTAACTCAGTTGTTCACCATCCTGCTGGTCCTCTTCTTTTTTTCCTTTCTCCCATCAATAGAGCATTCTCTAGAAACCTGGGACTTCATATAATGTGTCTAAATAGAATAAATAGACCCTAGTTGTTCTTGCTTCTGGTGAAAATACAGAATTATGATTCATTAGTTGACTTTTTTAGTTGTCCATAAAATTCTTAGACGTTTTCTCCAATGCCAATGTTCAAAAGCATCAATACTTCTATCCTGCTTCTGCAAGGTCAACTTTTCGTTCCAATAGGAAATACTATTCCTAGAACTATTCGATCTTTGTAAGTATAGACACATCACAGCATTTGAATATCTTTTGCAAGGCCTTCATAGCTTCTCTACCAAGTCCTACTCTGCATTTTTTGACTGCTTGTTCCTTTGCTGCTGATGGTTGATCTTCTAAAAGGCAGAAGCTATCTTCTACTTCAGTATCTTCATTTTTATTTCTAATACTAGTTAAAGTACCAGTTGTCATTAGTGTGATGGTCTTTACGTTTCATTTTAGTGCCATTTTTTTCACTGTCATCTTCGACTTTTATTTGTAGTGTTTGCAGATCGTTTGCTTTATTTGTTTTAAATAAGTTACACTAGGAAGCAATTGCTATATTCAAAAGTATATTAAAATTATATTAATTCTATTTAATGTAACATCTTTTTTGTTTTATTCACCAAGGACTTCCTACATAACGCTAATAATAGCATTCCTGCTGTTCCCATACATATTGATTAAATTACATTTATGCCACTGAATGTTAATCAGTTGGAGCTTGACAATTTTATTTTGACACAGAAGTAATCAATTACTATGAGTTGATAGTATTGCTGGGTTGTTTGCAACAAAAGCAGTTTGCAGACACAATGACCATTAATTCTAAGGATTCATTAATATATTTGAAATTGTTATTGAAACAATGTTTGACACAATACAATGGATAGCAGAACTGTTGTTCTGTTCATAGAAAATTATATCCAAAAGAAAACGTTCTTCCCTGAAAAGCAAATACAAGAAAATCCCTCTAGTTCACATTCTATAACAAAGAAGCATAAACATATAAGGATTAAAAGCTGCTCTGGACATGTGTATTTATTTGGCACTCAATATATTGGGGACTGCAACAAAGCTAGTATTTCCATTTGCAGAACTTTGCAATGTTTAGCATGTGGGTCATCTGGTTTTCCCACTGGTCAGAGCTCCTCCTCATCATTTCTTTGTTCCTGAACTTACATAACCAATGCTCCCCCATTAACCCCACCATGAATGTTCACCTTGAAACTTACTGCTTGAGATTATTTAAACTGAAAGTGGTTGCAGAATAAAACAAGCAAATTTAAGTGGCTATTGGATGCTTTGCAGGCAGCAATCCCTCTGCCAAAGAGAAAAGGAAAGAAAACTCTTTCATCTTGTTTTGCTTCACTTGGGTTACTATTCACCCTGGGGGACTTGAGAGCATCCACAAACAGCCAAACCTAATCCCCATTATCACATTAACAAACAACCATGTGGTAGCTGTTTTGAAAAGAGTTTACCAGGGAAATTCTTGATTGCTTTGACTTTCTTTTTTATATGAATTAAGAGTAAAGGGTTTTTAGTTACTACAAGTACTAGGAATAAAGCAGTGATTGTTTTGTATGCTTCTTTTGGTTAGTTGAAGCAAGCACTGCATAGTTGCCTATGCTGAATTTCAGATTCAAAGAGAGAACAGAGAAGGGTGCTCCAAAGTGCATGAGAACACTCTGGTAGAACATTGACCATCTCTTAATAGCAGCTGCAAACATGCTCCAATAACCTAGTGAGATACAATCAAGCAATGCTATTTAAAAAAAGAACATCCATCCATTAAGACAATACTAAATTCACCAACTCATGAGAAAATTACAGAAATAATAACTGACTATAAAACTTCTAATGTTTTTAGAAGAAAAATAGGATAGAATAAAGTATTTGAAATAAATATTCTACACTTTACCAGTGAAAAGAATATTAATTCACAGCTCATTATGTTCACATTTGTTAGCTGCTTACATACATAACTGTTGTGCTATTCCTTTTGGGATAAGCAATGTTATCTGAAGTACAGAAAAAAGAGTTAGAAACAATGTAAAAGAAAATAACAGGAAATAAATAAAAAGAACCACGCAAGAGTGAGTTTACACCAAGACCATTGTCTACACTTCTGCCTAACTGTCTGTCTTTGCAAACCATCCTTCCACTAAGTTTATATGCTGTTTTCATATATTCTCTTTTGTTCTTCAAAATTATTATACCTCAACCATTTCCTCTAAAAACAGCTTTCTGGTTTTCTTCTTTCTCACAAGCGAGTCACTCTTTTTTGTTTTGTTTTGGGCTTTGATTCAAGTGCATGCACAGATGATCAATTTGCAGATTATCATAATACAACTAACAACAGTTGGGGCCAGTGGTGGGTTTCAAATAATTCCACCACTGGTTTGCCAAAAATGTGAGTGTGTGTATGCACAAGCATGCGGCTTCCGCACATGCGCAGCTTTCACTATATGGTGAGGCTCGACCAACCAGCCTTTCAGGGCTTGCTCCCCTCCATCTCTCCTCTCTGGGGCAGTCGCTGCTGGGAGAGTGTCTTGTGCAATTTAGTAGCTGTGAGCCACCACTTTCCTCTATGTCACATCCGGAAAGTGCTGCAGCTGAGAGAAATAGCATTCAATATGACTGCTGCTTCTCTGTGCCGCAGTCTGCAGCAGCTATGTTGAATGCTATTTCTCTCAGCCGCAGCACTTTCCGGATTGGACATAGAGGAAAGCGGTGGCTCACAGCTGCTAAATTGCACAAGATACTCTCCCAGAAAGAGCAACAGTGGAGAGAAGCAGCTGCCAACCCGGAGAGCACATGGAGCGTTTCCGTGAGTGGCTGAGGGTTGGAAGAAGTGGCTGCAAGATCTCCGCTGCAGGTAAGAAAAACTATCTGGTCCAAACTGCTTCAGCCCTCCTGGACCCATACTGCCACCACCTACGGCCCTTTGGCCTAGTGCGGCAGGCTGCAGGCCAAATAAATTGCTTTGGCCCAGGAGGCCATAGTTTGAGCCCAGAGGGGGGTAGTGGCATGCAGGTAGATGCCTAGGGCAAGGATGGAGTGGGGGAATGGCATATTCCCTGACCAAGCCAAGGCAGATGGCAAGCGGATGGAGGCTCCGGGGCAGGGCCAATAATGGCGCATCCCTGGGCCCTGACCCGAGACGAAGACCTAACAGGCAGTATGCTTACCTTTGATGAGCAGAGTGGGCAAGGTGAGGCATGGAGATTAGCTGGGCCACATGGCAAAGGCAAGATATATAGGATGGGGTGAGTAGGCAGGTGGGGCGAGTGGCAGGTGGGGCAAGCGGTGAGCGGGTGGGTGGGGGTGGGAACAGCCAGAGGTGGTATTTGCTGGTTCTCTGAACTACTCAAAATTTTCACTACCAGTTCGCCTGAACCAGATGAATACCACCTCTGGTTGGGGCAAAATTAGGTTGGTTTTCACTGGTTTTACCCCATTTCAACAATATTTTTTAGAATGGAGGCATTTTAAGCTTTGTGGATGGTATTTTTAAGATGATGAATGGTCACCGATACCAGCCATAGATGTCAAATATAGATGTCAAATACTCAACAAGTATTAAACGTCACTTTAAACATTAACTGGAAGGTGATGCTGAAATAGGCTTTTATTTTATTTTGGCAATATTTCTAATCCACCTCTATTCTAAAAGTCTCTGTTCACAGAAATAATATTTGTAAAAACAAAAGCATATTAAAATAGCATATAATTATATTTCTTGTGATGGGTACCAAGACTCATGGGTGGGATTCAGCCGGTTCAATTTCGGGAGAGCCAGTTGTTAACTTTCTGAGCAGTTTGGTGAACTGGTTGTTGGAAGAAATCATTAGGGCAGAGAACCGGTTGTTAATTTATTTGAATCCCACCATTGCCCAGAATCAATTAAGAGCAAGAATAGTTTGGAATAATATCAACATAACTTGCTTGTGAAGCAAATGTGATGCCATCTGTGCCTCTGTGGGAAAAGCAATCCATAGAGTGGAAGACACCACCAAGAAGACTTGTTACCTAGTTCATAGCCCATGTACCTTGTGAGAATGTGGGTCCTCAACCGATCCTCTCTAGCTTTCCAGATCCAATGGAGAGATTCACTTGCCTCAGGACATTGCCTAAGATTTCTAAATCCTTTATCACATAAGACTTTAAAGGCCATAACTTTATAAAGCCTAATCTAACCAATTTACTTTTACACCATCCATAGCTGCAAGGTTGCCTCCAAGAGCTGCCCCATGCACAGTACCTTTCAGTAGTCTAGCCATTTGCTGATTAAAGTATGAAGTATTGTCACTGGTATATCCTTGATAGAAATATCTTAGTTGTAATGGTAAAGATAACCTAAGTAAGTTTTGTTCTGTGCCTCTGTATGATGGCCTGAAACAAGTCATCTTCATTTTTGATAATACTGATATTTTCCAAGGCAGGTCACATGAAAAATGATTTAAATAATGTTTTCTTGGGTTTTTTTAAATGAACAAAAAAGACTTGTATCAATCTGACTTTAAAGGGGGGAATCACAGGGCCTAATTCAGTAGTGAAATCCAATTTTTTTCCTACCGGTTCTGTGGGCGTGGCTTAGTGGACGTGGTGTAGTTTGGTGGGCGTGGCTTGGTGGGCATGGCAGGGGAAGGATACTGCAAAATCCCCATTCCCACCCCATTCTGGGGCCAGCCAGAGGTGGTATTTGCCGGTTCTCTGAACTACTCAAAATTTCCACTACTAGTTCTCCAGAACCTGCTGGATTTCACACCTGGTCTAATTGCAATACGTGATATAGACAATGTAGTATTAAATACTAAGGAAAACTGAATATCTTAACCAGAAGGGGAAAAATGATGTTACCCATTGCAGAGAGTTGTATTAACCTGATTGTCTCTTTTCCTATCTCTTGAAATTATGCTTTCATTTTCTTTGGCTATCTTGGAACAACCTGTTAAAATAGCTATTTCCTTTTTTTAAAATTTATCCTTCCTAAAATTGGTGAGCCACTTTATAGTCCATAATGGTTTTCTGGCTACGACTATTACCAATATTTAGCTTTAATTCTGTTTTCTTTCTAACAGTTTAAAAATAGCTTCCACACCTGTTTTATGTGTTGCACTATAAGTGCCAGCTGTTGCTACAATCCCCTCCCCCTCCTCTATAATTCTTTTTAAACCAGATCCTTGGCTAAAGAGTTGTTATCTAATATTTCACAGAGTATAAATAACTGAAAGACAGGGAAATAACTAGCCCAGAGACATTACATGATGAAACAAGAAGAGACAGGGCTCATACTTTACAATCTAAAAGCAAATAATAGGGCAGGCCATACAGCAATAGGTTTTTATACTGCTCCTGAAGCCACACTTGTTATTAGTTATTAGTGCAATTCAAGGTGCTGATTGTCTCCTTTAAAACCCTGGATGGTTTCAAACCTAGTTATCTGAGGAGATTCATCCTCCCACATCCATCTGCTCATCCAAGATTGAACAATGCTAAGTCCCATCTATCTCAGAATACCATCTGATGGTACTGAAGAAATTAACATTTTCACAAACTGCTTTCTGCTGTGGAACTCCCTCTCTATGGGCAGCTGGTTCTTTTTTTTTATTTGGTTTGTCAAACATGTACAAGATAATAGATATAAGTATAAACATGGATAAGAACACAGGAAATGGGTATGAATCAATGGGGACAGTAGCACAGGGACGCCGGTGCGCTTATGCACGCCCCTTACAGATCTCTTAGGAATTGGGTGAGGTCCACAATAGACAGTTTAAGGTTATAGTTGTGGGGATTTGAGGATATTACAACAGAGTCAGGTAATGCATTCCAGGCATTGACCACTGAAGTCATATTTTCTGCAATCGAGTTTGGAGCAGTTTACCTTGAGTTTGTACCTATTGTTTGCTTGTGTGTTATTGTGATTGAAGCTGAAGTAGTCATTGACAGGTAGGCATTGCAGCAGATAATTTTATGTACTACGCTTAGGTCAGACCATAGGCGGTGTAGTTCTAGGTTGTCCAAGCCCAAAATTTCAAGTCTGGTGGCATAAGGTATTCTATTGCGAGCAGAGGAGTGTAGTATTCTTCTCGTGAAATATCTCTGGACTCATTCAATTATATTAATGTCCAATATAAAGTGTGGATTCCAGGCAGACAAGCTGTATTCAAAAATTGGTCTAGCAAAGGTTTTGTATGCCCTAGTTTGCAGTACAATGTTACTGGAGTTTATCCTTTCCCTCTTGGCTTTCAGGATAGGAGTTAAGATCTGGCTTTTCATGTAGCCAAGAAGAAAAACTTGTTATGGATGTGAGGGATGTATTTGCAGATACATAATTTTGTTTTCCTGAGTTACTTAAAAGGTCATTGAGATTTTTTATTGTTTTACAGTTTGCCTTTCTTTTGAGGGGTGTGTTCTTTTTATGATCTTCTTAATGGTTAGCAGGCTCAGAGCCTTTGGGAATATTGTAAATAAATATTGAACTTTCAACAGATGCCAGAATAATGGTATATTTTTATTGGCTCTTAATATAGAAATGTTGATATTAATGTTTCAGTTTAACTATGAAAGCGTTATAATTTTTCTAGTGCTAGTAGTAAAAATGTAAAAATATATTAAAATCTTCTGCTGCAACATTAATAACCTGATTTCACTATGCCAGGGAACAGAAAAGAAATGTGATTCTCAGTTCCCAGTACAGTATGTGCTGCTCTAGGACATCTCCTGTTCACAGGCATCTGCTAATTAGCCTGTGTGTTCATGCTTAGAATGGATCTAGAGGTACGGTGCATTCAGTACAAAGAGCAATAATGGAACATACAGTGGATAGCAACAATGATTTTGTTTCAGAGTAGAAGACGTAGGCCCTCACTTCCTGATCTGACATGGATGTAAGAATAAATGAAGAGGCCAAGCACAAAAAGAAAAATTTCAGCCCACTATTCAGCAAAACCCATGTTGGCAGGATTCAACCCTATTTGACAGGAAATTACCGATATTTGACTGAATTAAGATGTAACTGGGAAAAAGACATACTATGGAAATTAAATACCATTATGTAGAATATAATGATAGATGTCTTGATTATCCAATTTATAGATTTCACAATATCTTGGCTGACATTTTGGGCATATCTGCAACTCTCCACATTCTGCATTTTCCTAAGAACAGCTCCCTTTAATGTATTAGAGAACATATCCAAACCAGGGGTGGGTTCTAACTTACCTTGCCGCCATTTTGCATGGGCATGCACATGCGCAGTAGGAAACAAATCCAAATAATCCCCCCCAAAAAAGGCCCAAAACAAGCTGGTGATGCATGCGCACTGCCGGAAACTCGGCTTCTGCGCATGCGCAGAAGAAAAAAACCCAAATTTTTTTTAAAAAAAGATGGCGGCGGCCGCAGACCAGAATTGGCTCCGTGACATTACCAGCGGTTTACTACCTACTCGGTAGAACCAATCCTAACCAGTAGGAACCCACCTCTGATCCAAACAAAGAGATGTTGGTCCTATGCAGTGATTCCAGTTCATTATTCTTACTAGTGGAGATCTTTCAGTCACCTTCTGTCTTTTGGGTCTTGACCCAAAATATCAGAATAATGTCATAAGATATGAAGCATTGATACATTTATGCAGCACATCCAAATTCCTCTAGATTATTTTAGTGATTAGGCAGGCTTACAGAGTTAATCTACTAAATATACAGGTAGTCCTCAATTTACAATAGTCCATTCAGTGACCATTCGAAGTTACAACGGCACTGAAAAAAGTGATTTATGACCATTTTTCACTCCTATAAGGAATATCTCTGCCCTCCTATTATTACCCTCAGTATGCTATTGTTTTTATGTGACCAATGGCACAAATCATGTTTTCAATGACTAGTTGGCCACTGGCTTTTCTATATATAAGTGTTCCTGTTCCTATACATTTACTCCCTAAAGAAGAAACAATATCAATATTTGCCAGGAGTATTTGATTATATTTATCTGACTATATGTAACTCAGAGCAATTCAAAAACACAGGAAAGATTGTTGCCTACTATATATGCTTTTGTTAAAGATTAAACAATCTCAAAATCAATACAGGTTGCTTCATTAGTGAAACAGCAATATTTCAAATATAGCTTTGGTTTTAGCTGAAGGATTTAACTCTTGAAATAAACAAAGTGACTGCTAGTTAAGTTGGCTTAGCATTCATCTGACTAAGAGGTAGACTACTTTCTAATATGTAATAAGAGGTGGTTTTTTTTAATCATGCATGGGGTCAGTTTCCAGCAGTGAACAAAATGCATTTAATTCCTGCAGACAATTCTTATGAATCACAGCTTCGTTGCACTGTGATTGTATGGAACTGGTTATTAATGCAATGTCAGAACCATGGTTTTAGGGATAAATCTCCTTTGGCTAGAACTTAGCCTTCATCTCTTCAGTGCCAATACAGGATATGTGAATTCCAAAGCTTTATTCACTCTGCTTCACACACAACAAAATATTTCCAAAACATTTCCATGCTTCAAGCATCCTTTATTGTAACAAGACACCTCATGAAGATATTCGTTGCTAGATAATTGACTCTTTTTTCCTACTGCCATTCCAATCTTTTGCAATTATGGTGGGTGCTTGTGGCAAAGGATGGGAGGGTAGGATATGCATGCACACCAGAGGTGGGTTCCTACCAGTTCTAGCCAGTTCTATAGAGTAGATAGTAACTCTGTGGTGATGTCACAGAGCCGGTTCTGTTGGTGGCTCTGTGAGTGCCGCCATCTTGGATTTTAGTTTTTGACTGCCGTGTGCGCGCTCGAGGCGCGTCCCTGAGCGAACTGGCAATACGAAGAATTCAGAACCCACCTCTGATGCACACTTGTTATAAAGGGGCATATCAGGTAATTGACCATAATGCAACTATCTAATTAGGGATATTTCCACTTCTGTTACTTGAATTGACTTCTCTGTAGAGAGACCTGGAAGGAAATATAGCAGAGAAACCGCTGATAGACTCCTACTAATCCCTGAGGCCATTGTATGTGAGGGCAGGGAAGCTGTGTTACCTGTCACCTGCTTGGCAGAGGGTGAGGGTAAGTTTGTTCAAGCAGGTGCAGAACTTGTTGTTTACTTAACAAGGTTGTCAACATCTGCCTCCTAGTAATTAAGAAATACATTCAAGAATAGGTTGCCAGGTACTCTGCTGGCTGTCCTATCTGCTGTGACAAGAGGGACAAAATTTCATGTCAATACTTGCCAGAATCCAGGCAAACCTGACCTAATGGGAGGTTATAAACTGGCCGTTAAGCTATTTGTAGGCTTAACTGACTGGTTTGTGAGCTCAGTAGCTGTCATGGTAAAAGTTTCAGATGATAAGATACACTGACCTTTCCCTTCCCACAACAGGTGTGAGATTAGAAAGGTTATGAAATCTCACAATAATGGTAGACATTGCCATTTCAATATGATAGTGACATTTGTTCTTTTGGTATAGATCAGGCTAGCACAACCCTTTAAATCCTGCAAAAATAATGAGTCAGGGCTAGTATTAGTTATTTTTAGCCAATTGGTCACCCATATTTTGTGTTCCATTAGATGGATTTATTTTCAAAATTTTCAAAGTGGCTACTCTGTCCTAAAGGTACAAGATTTGGCTAGGATTAAAAAATGTAGCTCTGTTCCAATATAACACGAGTGTCAAATTTGTCGCATCACATTGCCATCATGTGATGTATTGTGATGTTTTTTTCCCTTCGCGGAGCTGGGGTGGGCATGGCCTGTGCATAATGCATTCAGTCTGTAGGTTGCCAGTTTGACACCCCGCAATATAATAACTTTATATTACTTCATAATGAAACATTCCCTTTCACATTTCGTTTAATAACTACTAAGATTTTCAAACTTTTATAAAGTGGCTACTCTAACAGAATCATTTGGATAATCTTCCTATGGGGAGTGAGATATCGCTCTTTTTCTCTTAATTATATGTTTCATGTGAAATGGAACGTTCCTTCATCTGTTTTCTCCTCTTCCCTCCAATATTCCTTTTCCATCTTCTGCTCCAAAGTCAATGGGATAGGATTTGTAAGTGGTGGGGAAAATGACCATAACACAATGTGTCTCTGTCATTGTTGGACCAAGTGTGCCTTTTGTGACAACCCTTTTAATGAAATAAATATGCAACCGTTGCTCAGATACAAGCCTTCAATTTTCAAAAATGTGATGATCAAATCTCACAATAGTTATGTATTCATTAGATGACTTAAAAAAACACTATCACTCAATCTCAATCAATCCAGAGTCAGGTGACATCCAAGATGAATGAATGAATGAATGAATGAATAACATTATTGCTTAAATTAGGGCAGTGTTGAGTCACTGACTACATTTGACCTCCACTGAAAACATTCAAAAACTATTCCAAAAAGAATGATGATGATTGTGCAAAAATATTCAACACTGAGTGGATTTCCAGTTTCTTCTGTGTGGATATAGCTGCACCTTGTCAGCTGAGACTCCAAATCTATCGCTCTTCCATTGGCTCCTATCTTTTCTTCTCACAACCTAGGATTTTCCAATAAAGTGAATTAATCAATGATTGCTGTCATTTAGGTTATTAATTGCTGGAATCAGAACAGACATCTTTTTTGATGTCTGGGAGAAGAAGATTTGGCAATCTCTCACCTATATGCCCATTTGTAGCATCACATAGTTGTGTGACCAGAATTTGCATTTTTTTGCCACTTTCCAGTGTTTACTTCTGTTTTCTGACAAAAATGCCCATTGAAAACAATGGATTTCCATAATGACTTAATGACTGCATTCACTAGGTGACTATAGCTTTTCTAAAGAAAATATTGTAAATTGGATCCCATCACATGATGCCTTGACGTATAATTTTGGGCTCAATTATGGTTGTAAATTGAGGACTGTTACCTCCCCTCCAAAAAAAGAGAGATTAAAATGATACATTTTAATCCAGAAAATAAATTCTCCAAAGAATCCATCTTTTCTTTGTAACTTGCTAAAAAAACACCTCAATATGTATTACCTCAATGTAGCTATCATCTATTGTGTCCAAATGATGCCAAAACAGCCATTTCATATTTTTTTTGTCAGCATGCAATGCTACTAAATTTTCAAACACCTGATATTTTCAAGAGGCTTGTCAATCTTTCATAAAACCAGGTTTTACTGAATGAATTTTTAAGATTAAGGGTAATAGATTCTGTGATCTCCTGACATATCTTTGAATCAGGTTTTGTCAAACGTATTGGTTGATGAATTTCAAAATTCATAGTCTGTTGCTGCTTTCCAAATAACTGTTATTTAAGCCTCATAATCAGAGGTGGGTTCCTACCGGTTCAGACCAGTTCTACTGAGTAGGTAGTAGGACGCTGGTGATGTCACAGAGCTGGTTCTGGTCCATGGGCGCCGCCATCTTTTTTTCAATATTTCTTTTGGGGGGGGAGAAGTGTTTTTGAGTTTTTTTGAGTTTTTTTCTTCTGCTCATGCGCAGAAGCCAGGTTTCCGGCACTGCGCATGTATCGCCATCTTGTTTTCGGCCTTTTTTGGGAGGGGGATTTTTCAGATTTGTTTTCTATTGCGCATGTGCATGCCCACGAGGCACGCGCGTGCCCACAAGGCACATCCACATGGCACAGGAGGCAGCGAACCGGCAGCAAGGTAAGTTAGAACCCACCCCTGCTCATAATGTATTTCAGGAAGTGCCCTTTTCCAAGAAAATCCCTGATATATCACTAACAGAATATGATCTCAGCTTTCCTAAATATTTTATGCCAGGTATCTAACATTTGGCTAATTTTATTATTTAGTATTGCCAAATTCCCTGAATGGGCAATGAATATTTTTGCGAGATCTATTCCTTTACCTGGGTACTCTTTTATTTATAGAATATAAAACATTATAGAACTTATAAATGTGAGTTATTTGTTATAACCATTATAAATTATCCCCCCATCAATATTCCTCTGTCTCTAACTAGCTAGCGATCTTATAATTCTTGTCATCTTACAGTTCTAAATCAGTACAAGTAAAGAACATAAGCTATATTCAATATTCAGAATAATGATCTCGTAGATCAAAGTATTATCAAAACAGCACTTAACCAAACAGTGTCCCTAGAGGAAGGATGACAACTTCTAACACATCATTCCCAAATGGCCGCCTAAAATCCTAGCAGGGTGGGAGCTAACCTGATTTCATGGAAATTTCTAGATGAAAGAAGGTGGGCAGTTAAAATAGTTCATCTTCTTTGCTTACAATTATTTCAAACAAGAAGCTGATGATTTACCAAGTTTTTCTCACTGTTGCTATTACCTGTGTTTTAATACATTTTAATTAATTTTCAGTATTCAAAGCACATAATTGAACAAGCTCCAATTTAAGTAATCTAAAAGTATAATACACAGCTAGTATGAAGAATGTACATGCAAAGCTTATCTTACTTCCTTTTCTAACTTTTTGAAATGCAGTTCATTTTTTAAATCTAAGAGACATAGCCTATTGATTTTGTATAAAAGCATGCGAGACAATTTCCCATTAGTCAAATTCCTATTTATTGAAAGAAAAAAAAGGTATATTTTTCTCTTTCTTTGATAAGGGTCTTATTTTCTTTTGACCCCCAAAATAAGCACCTGGCCTTATTTTTGGGGAGGTCTTATTATTTTTGAAGTGCAGGAGGTGGCAAGCGTGGTCATTTCATGGCTGCTGCTCTGTTTTCAGGAGTGCTTATTTTCGGGGGACAGTTTATTTTAGCACATGCGCTCAAAAGCCTGATTCGTCTTATTATCCGGGGAGGTCTTATTTTCAGAGAAACGGGGTAAAATGTCACCTCCCAGTAACTTTATAGTTTCAGAAATCTGTACTGTTTTTTAAAATTCTGGTTGCAGTTTAAAATGTATTTCATTCCAACAGAAGCTTTTATAATGATTTATAGCCTACTTTAAGCAAACATTAAAAATAAGAAGAGAACCCTCATCCTGTTATCTATGCAAATGTTCTTATAATACTATGCTACTCAACAGTCATAACTAAGTCTTTGTTGCCATCTATTTGTTTTCAGGAATTTTGCAAACCAATTTAAAAGTCTTCAGATCTATAGAAAGATGGTGTCCTTCAGTTGTAGTAGAAAATTACAGCAGCCTATTTTAAGGAGAAATGAAAATTTAATTTTGGTCCAATACCAGATCATGAAAGCTAAAACACCAAATATAATCTGAGAATATTAATTAAATAAATAACCTATTTCTTTTGTCAATTCTTAATATAACAAAGCCTCTTGGCTTAGGCATACAATTTAGCAATAGTGTGGATAATTTCAGAGTACTTAGCTTTGGGGGAATGTGGTAAGTACCATTGATCAGAATGGCCATCCTGTCTCTCTGTTAAGACTAGGATTAATAGGGAGTGCAGTTCCTTCTAAAATCCACAATTCAGAAAGAGATGTCTCAAGGTTTCAGTTTCAGCAGAGGCAGAGGGCATTTTATGAGGGAAAAAGGCCCAGCAATATTGGGAATAAGATAATATAGATATTTTGTGAGTTACAGTTTCCTGATGTAAAGGAATATAAATGTACTATAACCCAGTGGTGAAATCTACTTACCTTCCCTACCGATTCAGAAGGGTGTGCTTCCGAACCGTCGAACACACTTTTTCACCCTCTGCGCATGTGCAGAAAGCTTTGTGCATGCACAGAGGGTAAAATATCCCAGAATTTGTGACGTTTGGGTGGATGGGCGGAGCCTCATGCTATGGCCGCTACCAGTTCTCCGAACCACCAGCAGCAGCTGCTACCTACTTGCCCGAACTGGACCAAGTAGGTGGCATTTCACCACTGCTATAACCTTGGGGAAGCAGCAAGGTTATCCTGTATTTTGTAGTCTTTGTTATCCTCCTTTGCTTTAGATTAGAAGACAATCAGGAGGCACACCCAAATGGAGCAGCTTATTAAAGTTCTGCACCATTCGTATGCCCTGTGCTAAAGAGGACAGGATATATATTAATCTCTTTGTGTCTGGTGCCTCATGGCACTTATTTTTATCTTCTTATTAAAGTTTAAATCATTTTAGAGAATTATTAACAGATGTCAAAAACTGGAGCTTGAAGACTTCCCATCAGGAAGCTATTGTCCAAAATGCAATGTAGCATGGTATCTGGAAAAAATGCTGATAAACTAGGGTGCCATATTACAAAGATTCAATATTACATAAAATAGATTTTGAATTTTTAATTAGAAGCAGCAGCTAAAAAAAAGAGGAAGCCCATATCTGTTGGTATGTAATCATGCTGCAGTGCACATTTTTCAATGGACATAGATACTCCTCCAGAAAATATATATTCTTTCATAAAATTAAAAAAAAGATTAAACCTGAGGGAAGAAGAATATATACCCCACAATTAAAACACTGACATATGTTGTAATAGGAATCCCACAACAGTTTATACATTTCAAATTGTATCTATAACTCTCATTGCCATCTCCTGGCTGTGTTTGTTTTCTGTCTGCCAGAGTGTCTAACTGCATAGGACATATTCTTTTTGTTCTCCTGGAAGGCAATCTCAGAAGGGCAAATTTATAAAAGCAGCTAAGGAAGCAAATGGACATTACCTAAATGGCTAGTAATAACATTGTAAAAATAGCAGAAGGCATGCATACATACATACATACATACATACATACATACATACATACATAAATATATATGCATGTACGCACACATACACACAAACAATTACAAACTGAGTAAAAAGGAAACGGTGTTTTAAGTTATTTCTTTGTTATAGAAGGAAATATGGCACTGTTTTCCTGTGAGGGTAATTTATTTTAAAAAAAGAATATCCACAAAAGAAATAAAAGATTCAATAACCCATGGTAAGATTTCTCTGAAGAAAGTGTAGCCAGAACTCAGCCTTGCTTGTGTGAGTTTACTGAAACATATGAGCAAGACTAAATAAACTGCTGTTACATGTATATTACATTTTACTGGTGCCAGCGATACTATTCAGCTCATTAATGAGCTAATTTTTCTGTTAGATTGTCATTTGTATTACAATTGCTATTCATCCATTAAAGATCCCAGTGCATGTCTAACGCATTGCAAACAATGACCAATTAGCAGTTGCTAGCAACACTAAAGATTTATTTAACTTCCAGATGGACTTTCTATCTCTGCCATAGAACGTAATTTCATATCTGGATGCATGAAAATTGCATTTAGAATGAGAAAGTAAAATTGGATGCTTAAATGATGGTAATGAGCCTTCTGTTGTTATATGCTTTCTAGAATATTGATTTAAATAGGCAGCATGATAATAAAAGTTCACTCTGTGGGATTTGGCTATATCCATCTGCAGGCTGACCCACATCTCACGTATTTCCTGGTAGGAAGACATCTATGGAAATGTTGACTCTGAGATAAATACCAGCTGCTGTTAAGTCACCTATAGCTTTTCTCACATGGAAGCTATTCTATATTACCTCCTTCACAGAAGGTAACCATATGTGGAGCAGAAGATTCATTGTAGCAATCTCTGCTTATTTTGCACTTATAAAGTTTGTATAGTGTTACAGTAATGCCTTTGTATAAAACTAGTCTACACTACCGGTATTATAGTGTGGTACAGTCACAGGTGGGTTCCTACTGGTTCTATCCAGTTCTATAGAGTAGGTAATAACTCCGTGGTGATGTCGGTGGCTCCGTGGGTGCCACCATCTTGGATTTTGCTTCTGCGCATGCACAGAATCTAATTTTTGCTTCTGCGCATGCGCTAGGTTTTGACTGCTGCACGTGCGCTCACTCACACACTTTGCACACGCGCTGGAGGCACAACCCTGAGCAAACAGGCAGTAAGAAGATTCAGAACCCACCTCTGAATACAGTAGATATCACTGACTAGCACTTCTGTCAAGCTCAAAGGTTCTTTGAAAGGCCCTGTCAATTGATGAATATATTACACTACTGACTGCAATTGAATAAGAGGGTAGGAGAAGCCACAGGAGTTCAATAAACCACTGGGTGAGAATGCCAGAAACATTTTCAAAGCTTAGAGAGCCTTACTGGCTTTGTATCATCTCCTCAAGACAAATTTAGGCTTAAATCATGGCTGCACCATCATTAGTGTTTTCCCTTTTAATCAGGGATCATCGAATAAGAGTGGCAAATTATGTAAAATATGTCCCAGTTCGTCCAACATTCATTCAGAGCACTCAGAAAATCTGATTGGCCAGTTCAGGCTGATTTGGGCAAGGCCCATCCTGTCCAGGGGTGGGTTCTAAATTACTTTGCTGCCAGTTCGCTGCCTCCCGCACTGCATGGGTGTGCCTCATGGGCGCGTGCACACCTCGTGGGCGCGCACATGCACAGTAGCAAAAAAAACCCAAAAACGTCTCCCCCAAAAGGGCAAAAACAAGATGGTGATGTATGCACAGTGCTGGAAACTCGGCTTCTGCGCATACGCAGAAGAAAAAAATCTGAAAAAAAATCAAAAAAACATTTCCCCCCCAAAAAAAAACATTCAAAAGAAAGATGGCAGCACCACAGAGCAGAACTGGCTCCGTGACATCACCAGTGGCCTACTACATACTCGATAGAACCAGTCTGAACTGGTAGGAACCCACCTCTGCTCCGGTCAGTTCCTACCAGCATCTACTACCCTGTTGCTGTTATCTCTTAAGCAGCTGGACACAGCAATGCCTGAGATGTACTGCTGGAAGCTAGAAATAGCAGTACAGTGAAATGAGTGCCTGCAGAAGGGACTGAAACAACATATCAGAACGGAAAAGGTCCAGTTCCCCATTTCTCCTCATTGCCTTCTGACCAGAACAAAGATGAATTGGTAAAACAACACTTGTTGTTTATATAGAGAGAATTCCTAAATAAACATGCTGTTTGTGACTGTGTGTGTGTTGTGTAATTTTATTCAACTTGGATTACAACAAAATGGAGTCCAAAGAAAGGTTAGAGAAAGCAGCAGCTTAGAGGTAACAGTGCTCAGTTGACAGTCCAACCCAGTTCTGTTCCAAGGATGTGTTTGTGGAATGTTTGCATACAGTATGTCAACAGTTTGACATATTGAAGGAGGAGGGCAATAAAGCTGGAGGAATCAATTAATTGCTTTCCTTGTTGCATGTACATCAGAATATCACTGTTTGGTATTGACTCAAAACAGTTATGATGGAGGCAGAATACAAACCATGGGAGCAGCAAATTTCTTTCTACTATGATTTACTGCCAACTTATAGTTGGATGGATAACACTTTTACCTAACAACAGGGAAGGCCAAAGAGCTTTCCATGAAGAAAATTAACAGAATGATGTGACCCTCGCTGCTATTTGTATAGCATTAGGTAGTATCTCACTAAACAATGATTGACAAGAGTTCATCTATTTGCTACTCTTCCATGTCAAGCCACCAGTTTTCCAATATGGGAAGCAAATGTGCCACCCCTTGGCAACAGGTGGCAAATTTTGTTCAGATATTGAAGAAAGTTCCACTTGGTTTCCTATCCTTATTCATGGAGCTGGGATCAAGAAAGTAACTTGACTGCTGCAGATGCAGTGTGATGGACATATACAAAATAAAGGCATATGTTTTGAATATATTAATCATGGTTGAACTGCTGGTGACAGTACTTTTTATAACTAGATTTACCTTCTTTGTCATTTTTTCTATTCGGGATGTGATTTTAATATAATGGTTTTGGGGGGGTTTTTTGGTCAGGAAAAATCTACACCCGCCCCCAAGATGTAAACATGGCCAGCCTCAAGTTCCTTCAGTTTGTCAAAATTGTGAAAGCAGTATTATGCTATTGTGCCACAAGCTCTACCCAATTGGAACATACACAGGGACCAAATGTCATGATGCAGGCACCAAATGGATGGGACGTGTCACAACGGCACTTTTATCAGACCGACTTCTTTGATCCCTCCTCCAAATGGTACACAAGGTGCAGTTCTACTGAAACATATCCATGATCATTAGTAAACTTTAACCATTTCTTCATATAAAACTGGATTTTATTGTACAGCTTCTCCAAACTGTTCAGGTTTATATCTTGTATTTGTTTGGCTGTCAATCTTTCTGAGAGTCTTACTGTAATGAGACCATCCCGTGCATTGATAATATATTTGTGGTCCACTTCTCTGCAAACCATTGCATTTGTTATTACTACTCTTGTGCCAAAGATCTAAGCATGGCCAGAATGTGGCTGGATGCATGTAGATAAGGTCTAAACAAACTGGTTTATCCCGAATGGTCATTGTTATTTTAGTATAATACAACACAGTTACATGCAGTGGATGCTAAGACAATGGGGAAAATATGTCTATATCTTAGTCAATCTTCTACATGTGACTTTTGACATATCCAGAGGATTGGATAGTATCCACAGTTTCTAATGCAATGTCATCATTTAACCTGTCAAATTACATAATAACACATCATAATTTTCCTTCCCTTTCCAGTCAGCATTTATTTGGGCATACATTCAGTTCCATTTGATATGTATTTTTTCTTTGTTTCTTTTTAGATAATAATAATGATTATTTTACCAAGTTGGGATTGCTAGGGGAGTTTTCAAGGTTTTAATCCCAGCACTACCCCCAGTTTGTGTTGCAGCACTGCAGAGATTAAAGGACTTTTCCTAGGGAGTCTACAAATCTTCACCACCTACTTGTGATATATACTAAGTTAAAAAAAAAATCCATAGGCAAATTAAACCGTCAATTTAACTGAAATCTAGGCAATGCTGCCAGCAAAATGTATGCAAAGCATGCTTCTATTTGATTATCTAAACCGTTATTATGCTCAGATGAATATTTTATTTTTTTTATAATTTGTATTTAAATTGCCCTGAGAGAAAAGACAAAATTTTATGTCAAACACTGTTTCACAAGCATGCATTGAAACACAGATATTTATTCACCCAAACAAAACTGAAGATTGTTCCCCCAGCCCTCATTTTTTAAAAATTTCATTTAAATTTGTGAACAATTGAGTCTACAACTTAACAGCTTGTGTACTTAGGTATCTCCAAAACACTCATTTCAATAGGCTTTTTCACACTGATATTCACCAACAGTATCACAAAAGTTGTCTTTTTAAAACATAACTGTATGCAACAGTAATTCTAGAAACACTAAAGGGAAAAAGCATAGCAATGTCCAGTTACAAGAGAAAAGTGCACATTACTTTGTCACAACCACAGTCATTACTTGAAAAACTATATGTAACAAGTAGATAGAAAATATCACCGGATGCCTTAAACTCATTGTTGAAAAACCAAAGTACATAAAAAATTGTACACAAAAATAAGGCAAATTTAGGAATGCACAAGGTACTTGTTATTTAACAAAAGCTAATCAACAAAACAGATATTACATAAGCCCGAAGTAAAATACTTCTCTCTAAATACATAAAAATAAGCTTTCCTTAGCACACAGCAAACACCACTGATGTGTATTTGACATCCTAAAGTAAGAAATGGGGATGGGGTGGAGGAGGGGAAATTCAAGGGAAGGACATTTTATTTAAATGGCAGCTTTATCGTTTACCATTTTTTGTACAATGTTTAGTTTAGCATAAGCACTATAAAATCACATCAGAAGTGTCAATGGCCCTTTTCAGTTACATATTCATTTAGAAAGAAAGAAAAGAAATATACACAAGAGTGCAAATTTTCCGATTGTCACTTGCAACCTCTTCACATTCAGTCATCTACATCCATTCACTACCAGAAGGATTTATACAAGACAGCAGCAGCAATCCTGGAGTTAAATGAACTGGCTTGTAGGAAATCCCTTTAAAAACAAAATTAATGATATGTCCTTTGAAAATATCTCTCACATCTTCATCAACTACTAATAAGTTGCAACTCATTACGAAACAGAAGCAAAAATGCTATGAGTTCAGGAAAGTCTGCTTCCTGCAGAAGTTAAGTCTACAAATGTTTGATAGGAAACTACAAGGGAATGGCCTGCTTTGCTTGAAAAATATGCCTTGAGGACAGAGGTGAATTGGAGAGGGGATTAAAATTTCATTGAGGAGGACTTAACAACAGCTCCTCAAAACTTCATTTGAAAAATCAGTGAAAAATTTACCAAAGTAAAAATGATCAATTTAGAATGTGAACCAGCCTTTTTTTTCTTGTTTTTTTCCTATAAAAATTACATTTTATTTAAAATACAAGATCCTTTTCATTGCAATAACATCCTGTTAATATCAGGGGTTTTGGCAACATTTTGCCATATAATGCAGTTTTGAGTCCACTGAAGCACATTCCATTAATATTGCACTTGGATTCTGAATAAAATTTGAAACCCCAGCGTATATCTGTTGTTTTTGTCCATGTTAGAATGGGTTAACACTTCTACTCACTTTTTTTTTTTTTTGCTATTGATGCTGACACAGAAACAAACCAAATTGGTATTACAAAGGATCTTTAAAATGTCAGACATCCAAGTTCGCTTGGAGAACCATAACACACCGAGTACACTGAGAACAGTGTGGCATAATGGAAATTAACTTGTCAACAAGACCGCGGCACATGAAAAGATCTGCTCTGAAATATCAAAATGTCATCGGTGGAAATTCTATGATAAAACTAGATCAGCAAGATAATAATGTGTGTCTCAGTTCTGCTGCAAAATAAGGTTTTCCAGTTCATCTGCAGAACGTAATAAAAATGCTGCTGATTCTCTATATCCTGCAACCAGTTGTCGTACTGCATTAATTTCAGTTGGACTCAGCTGAGGTCTAGAGCTGGTATTGCTAGAAGACCCGGAAGTGCTTGCTAGCTGCCTCTTCATACTGAGATCAGTTGGACCTGAGAAAGAGAATTAAAAATGAATGAAACATCAAGATAGGATAGAATAGAATAGAAAAGAATAACAGAGTTGGAAGGGTCCTTGGAGGCCTTATAGTCCAACCCCCTGCTTAGGTAGGAAACCTTACACCACTTCAGGCAAATGGTTATCCAACATCTTCTTTAAAACTTCCAGTGTTGGAGCATTCACAACTTCTGGAGGCAAGTTGTTCCACT
>JANHFT010005000.1:0-14511 GCA_032467955.1 Pseudoxenodon macrops
CTTCGGGGCACGTCCACCACATGTGGTAGAACGTACCCTGTTTATACTCACATTTCCAACATTTTGGAGAAATTTTTGCTGATATTTTTGCCAATCTTGCCGGAGGTAGATACCATCTGTAGAACATTTTGTATATGTTCTCCTTGTAAGAAGCTTAGGCAGACTTTTTAATCTGTCAGAATTTTTCAGATTTTCAAATTTTTCATACTAATAACTTTTGTGTCTTTTCCTTTCCTTTCCTTTCCTTTCCTTTCCTTTCTTTACCGTACCTTACCTTACCTTATATTAAGATTTATTTTGAAACTACTTCATCAAATTACAAGATCTTCTTGGATTATAAAATTCTTACATTCAAAAAAGAATTTAATTCTGCAGGTGATGTAAGATCAGTGGATGGAGGAAAATTACAAATTCTATGAAGAGCTGTTAATGAAGAGTAGCATGCAACTCTTTAAACTACTGCCAAATCTATGCATTAAAGCTGGTTATCTAGGACTATAGCTAAAGGGGGGGAAGGAATCATCACTTGCAAGTATTTTTGGATTAGAATATATATATATATTTTGCTATTTAGTTAAATGTTTGTTTATATGACATATCTCCCTGTCCCTTCATCCCTCCCTCCTTCTCTGAAAGGAATCTGAATTCAACAAATGATATGTTCAATGACAGCAGTGATCCTCTGATGATTGTGTCAATCTTCAAGATTTTTAGGAGCAAAACCAATCCAGACTCATTTGTTTTTGATGAGGAAACAATGGTTTGTTCTCTGTGATTATGATTGATCACTAAGTATTCAGGTCTGCTCATAGAAACTATTCTGCATATAAGTAAGCAACTTTACAACATCTATGGGTAATTTTGTTGTGCAATAACATTATTAATATGGTTCATTTCACTCTGAGGTACAATTATTTTTATCTTTTACACAATCTATTCATTTTCTCAAGACATAGTAGATTTTTTCCCCTTGTAACTCAAATGACTATATATGTTCAATCTTACTTACATACCATATATATTATGCCAAGTAATTGATATTACAGAACGATTACATATGACACTGGAATTCAGTATCAGTTATTTATATTTTTTAGACTCAATAATTTGGTGACCTTTAAATCATATGCAGTTGAAATTGGCATATTTGTTGACATGACAAATAGAGTGAGTACTTCCTCACTTCATAAAAACAATACTTGTGTAATTTAAGATAGATAAAGAGTAGCAAGGCTTTTACAATTACTTTCAGGAGAAGAAAAATGTAGACTTCAATACATTTTTGCCATAATCCAGTTGATATATTTGGAATGATTTATTCCAAATGCATGTCACTTTCAAAATACACACACAAAAACACATTCCAGAATGTTATCAAGTCATGGTGAATTAATGTCAATGGCCATTCATGCAAACAAACAGATTTATTATAATAACATCAGCAAAGAGTGCAGCTCTTTGCTACCTTATCTGGGGAAATACTGAAATAAATTGGACTTAGTTCTGATTGAATGGACAAGTCTAGAATTTTGCTGCAAAGGTTATCTGGCAATCTTTTATTTGAAAGTAAATTGCACCCTTAGTTTTGTTGTTCATCTGTACTGCAGCTATTGGAAACAACTTTTTTGGTGAAAGAAAAGAGAGAGGCCCCAAATAATTGTATTTTCCTATATTGTTGTAAGATTATTGCCAGTATGTTTTTAAAAATATAAATTATTTAATAATTCTTTAAATTTATATTTAAAAATATATTGGGGCGTCTGCTATTTTTCCATTATAGCTATGCGTATTATTTCAGTCAAGAATATTAGCTTCAGCTTCCTTGACATTCCTTAAATATTTAGATAGCTTTCAATTTAAAAAATTGAAATACTTTTTGGTATCATATAGACCTGTCATGTTTTATTAAAATCAACATTGCTTTCCTTATTTATACCTTTATTTTGATATACTTGTATTGAAAAATATCCTGACATAAGAGCTAATTCGTACTGTTCCATTCTCAGATATCATGAATATTTTTTGGGGGGATGGGAGGACATATGGAGAGCATTGTGAAATAATAACATACAGTTCCTGTTAGTTTGAAATGGTAGCATTTCAGAATGGCTTGCCATTCCAAGGATTTCTAATAGCTTTTAAATGGTTAATAGGTAACTTCCAAAAATGATTATAAAGTGAGGCTTGTGATCTTAGTGTCCCTTAAAAAGCTCTGCTATGATTGTGAAGAAAATGGCTGGTGTCTCAGCAGTCAAATCCATGGAAAACCATTGTCCTGCAATCTCCTCATAGGGAGAGTAATCCAAGGGTCATGTGGGTAGTCTCCCATAGTTTTCTTATTTAGAGAGGTTCTGAGAAGCAATTACCCTCACTAATTTTTGGTCTTTGCTGAATTGTTAGCTCCTGTTTCACAGAACCACCTGCAATTTGCCATACCTCATCTGGAAATATTAGAAAAACCTTGCTTTCTGATGAAATGGGCTCCCAAGACTTTTCTCTCCCAACCCTTCTCTGCCACATGATTTCAAGAATGCATTACTTGGAATACTGATGCACATGGGGGAGAGGTTGCAGTGTCCATTATCCCGTTCTTTAACTATTTCCATGGCTATAGCCAAGGAGGATTTCCTCAGTGCTGTGTGACTCTGCTCCATCATCTTTCTTCATCTCTGTGACAGTGGCATAGGATGTATAATTCAAATCATGCTATTTCTTTTCTTTTTTGTAAACTGTCTTCTTTTTCTTTCCTACATTCTATCCAATCTCTATTTATATTTAGTCCTACCCAATGGTTTCATAATTCATAATTGGATTTCCCTGCTTTCTTTGTGATCCTTTCTTTCAGACCTGCTCCATCTTCAATTCTTACATTTTTTATTCCAGTTGCAATATTTATGGCTGCAATCATCCTTACACCTCTGAATCTACTTTCTTCAATGTCTGATTTCCTGCATGGCTCCATGGTCACAGTCTTCATCTGAAGGTAATAGTTATTACTAACATAGCAGAAAAGCCAATGAATTGGTAGATAAACCTTTAATGTACTAAAAGTTACCCGGTGTCTCAGTGAAAACAAAGGCACTGAGAAAACAACATTTCACAAGTCACCATGTTGGGGAAAAAATGGAAATGTAGTTTTCTGCCAACTAAGTTGGGTAGATAGGATTTCAGCTGAGCACTGGAGAAAAGCCTTTAATAAGCATAACGGCATAGAGATAATTTTAAATTGACCACATGCATAAAATGATAGCATTTGAGAATCTGTAATTGCTACATCCTCATCAAATATTCCTTTTTCAGTTGTGTTAGTAACGTGCATCACTAAATATAATCTGATGGAACAATTTCTTTTTATTCATTCACAATAAAGTTTATATTTGAATTAAGAATCAGTGAAAGAAGGATTTTGAAATGAGCCACTTGGGAGAGGTGTCTTTTGCATCTATGATAAATACATAATTATAAAGACAAATTATACGAGCAGCAATAATTCCCCAGTAATGTGATCATTAAAAGGCTTTGCAACAGTAATACATCAATATTAATTGGGAACAGATGATCACTTTAATGACATATTCAAGTCATTATATTTTTCACTGTCATAAATACCTGAAAAATTCTAATGTAGTTATTCTTTTTTTTTAACTGGGTCTTGAATCACCAGTCTAACTTTTCAGAACTCTAATTACATTTAGAACCCAAATATTACATTGGTCCAATTAGTTTTATTTAAGTCAGTGTTATCTATACAAGTGTTATCTTATTGATACTTAATTTTATTTTATAATGATATATGCCATTCATTATATGTATGTATGCTTATGTCTATATGTCATATTAAACCTGGAGAAATGAATTAAAGATTCCAGCCTTGAGTTGAGCTCAATTCCTGATCCTTTTTCTATAATGTTTTCTTGGAAAAGGGTATAGAATTGCTTTATTGTTGCTTCTTTGATTTTAAGTTTTGAATCTAGTTTATAGCCATTTGATATCCTAGTTGTCTTCTATCCAAGAACTAACTAGCTGTGTTCTTGTAAGCTTTTCTATGGTAAGATCAGCAGATATGAGCAAGGAGCTGCTAACAGAGCAATTGTAACATTTTCTCCAAACCCTAAATCTATATAGATTAAATGCTTAAGAAAGTCCTTATGGATATAGAGGAAAATAATGGTTTTTACATTTTTAATGAATATTAAGTCATTAATATGCATATCTGTCTTGATCTAATTTTCCAATATGTAATATATTTTCTGGCACCCTTGAAAATCATTGTTGCAGTCAATTTATTATTCTAACTCATTTTAATTCGGCATGCCCTAGCATAGCATTCTCTTTTCCAAGATATACATGCTAACTTCTTCTACCAGTTCATGATACGTTTTTCCTTCCAGGCTCCTTATCATGTTGGTTATTCTTTTTTGTATACATGCAAGTTTACAAATATCCTTCTTAAAGTGTGGATGCAATATTCCAAATGCAGTCTGACCAACACAGAATTTAGAGAAACAGATGCCATCTCTTCAGCTTGATCCCATAGTTCTGTTGACACAGCACCATGTGCTCTCTTTGACATGAGGGTGCATGGGATCCTTTATAATAGTTATCTATTATAAATTATTGAAATAATGAAAAGAAATTATATTCTATGTATTTTGTTTCACCAGTTCTTTCCAGCTTCTTTCTACAGAATCTTCAAAAGACTGTGGTGTTTTTTTTTCTATTCCCTTACCGTGATTCTTTGAAAAGTAAGATTTTTATCATTATAACGTGAAAACTGATTTAGTAGATTGTTAAGTAGAGTATTCAATTAATATTGATTTTAGGATTATAAACTTAAAGAGTGAAGATAATTCAGTAAGATATAACTTGGATAACAGAGAGTCAAATGTAAGACATAAGCTTAGTTAATGGAAAAGTGACCTGGGAATCTATGAGAAAAGATAAGAAACACTAGGCAAATAGAAACAGAAATAAAATCCTCAAATTTCAAACAAGAAAAGTGTCAAGTAATTTTTCAGAATAAGATATTAAGTTAGCTTGGGAAAGGCAGAATAAACATCTTGAGCAATAAGAAGTGAATGACTGAATATAGACTTTCAACATCATTGAAGTTCAAAAAAATAGTTCAGTCAAGAATGTTAACAAAAATATAAACATTAAATAATGTTTTAAGATTATTCTGATCACAGACAAATTTATGACTAAAATAGGAATAATTTTGAATAATTATTAAGAGAACTGGTAGAATCAAATTAGATTAAAGGTATATGAAAGATTTATAGTAGAACTCTTTATAAATGAGATTATAGAACACTCACACATACACCAGTTTTACTAGAAAGTGTAAGCAATAGTAGTCCTACTGTCAGAAAATTACACGTGCAGATAAAATATCCTTGAACTGTTTAAAGTTGCAAAAGAAACAGTGGTAACAATCTGTAAACAAGTATATAACAAAATAGTATGATTTAATAGTACAATTTAAAGAATGGTATAGGTATTTATACTGAAAAAGAAAATTTAAATAATGGTTACCAATCAGTACATTATTTCCTTACAAAAAGTTTTGTTTAATATATTATAAAGAAGAATAGAGCCTACTTAAAGAAATTAATACCTAAACAGGCAGTTATGAGAAAAAGCAGCAAATTAATATAAGAAGGGATTTATCTCATCTTCATTAACCACCAAAATGCCTTTGACAATGCATTAAATGATAGTTTATGGAAAACCCATAAGCAAATGAGTGTGTCAGAACAGCTAATTATTTATCCAAAGAAGAAACAATTTTGGAGAAAACCAGTGGTTCAGAGTAAAGATACAAGTGAGATAAAGAAGTACACGGTTCTCATATGTAGTATATGCAGTATTGGAAAATTGAAAAAATGGCAACTGGAACTCAGTGTTTAATGAACTTATAGTTGAGAGCAAAGAAATAAAGATCAATCAGAATAGGGCTTGAAGCATGGAGGCTTTCTAGTCTAACCCCATGCTCAAGCAGGAAATCCTATACCATTTCAGATAGTGGGCTGTCCAGTTTTTTCTTTAAAAATTCCAGTACTTACAACTTCAGAAGGCAAGCTGTTTCACTGGTTAATTGTCCTCACTGTTAGGAAGTTTCTCCTTAATTCCAGGTTGCTTTTTTCCTTGATTAGTTTCTATCCATTGTTTCTTGTCTTCTGATGCTTTGGAAAATAAGTTGGCCCCTCTTCTTTGGGGCAGCCCCTCAAATACTGGAATACTGCTATCATGTCCTTTTCTAGTCCTCTAGACTGGCCATACCCAATTCCTGCAAACATTCTTCATATCTTTTTGTTTCCAAAGAATGCTCTTCTTTGCACTTTTTCCAAAGTCTCAACATCTTTTTTGTAATGTGGTGACCAAAACTGAATGCAGTATTCTAGGTGTGGTTTTATTAAGGATTTATAAAGTGGTACTAATACTTCACATGGTTTTGATTCTATACCTCTGTTTATACAACTAAGAATTTTATTAGCTTTTTTGTTTGCTGCTGTAAACTGCTGACTCGTGTTTAAGTAATTGTCCACTAGGACTATAAGGTCCCTCTCACAGTTTCTGATTTTGAGCCATATTTAGACTAATCTGTACTTTGGTTTTTCCTGCCTGGCTGTAAAACCTTGTTGTTCTCCCCATTAAATTTCATGTGGTTGGTTAGGGCCCATTTTTCAGCGGCTATTTCATAGCTTTGTTTTTTGTTTTTTTAGTTCAAGAAAAATCTGAACAGAAAAAGAACTAGGTGATTAATAACAGTAAGAAGGCAGTGATAGATAAAACCACAAAAAATTTAAAAAAATTAGAAGAATGATCACAGGAATCATCTTACTGGGGATAATGTATGACTGTGAAATGGTACACTAAGAAGGAATTGAAGAAGACATGGTACATCTTTGAATTATGTATTTAGGAATGGTAGAGTACTGTAGAGTGTTGGACAATAAAATTCTGCCTCAAATAAAAGCTTGTTGCTCCCTTGAGAAAGCAGCAGTTAAATGGATGATGGACTAGAAAAAAGTTATGTTTGGAAGGTTGAAGAAAGAAAAAGGCAAATTATGATACCTATGATAAAAGCAATGACTGGAATGTCCTTTAAAATAAATGAAGTTGTGTACCAAATAAGAACATTCTTAATTTTAGGAAATCAGTTCTTTCCTTTTGGATTGCTTTCTGATAGATATGTGAATAAAATTATTGAATATGTAGTATATTTCTCAAATAATCCCAAACTCCAGATTTATCATCAATAAAATTAAAAGGCACATTATCTTGGGGAATGTGCTTTTATAAATTGCTCAGAATTTTTGAAGCTTTTCAAAATGATTAGGCCTGAGACTACCATCTGAATTTTTCAAAGCTCTTAAAAACCTGGAACAGACTTCTTCCAAGCTTATCTAATGTCAAATCAGGTGAGCACATTTTTTTTGGTCAGTTTTATTTCTTCAGCTTTGCATCGTAGGCATGCAGAAAACGCTTATATTTGCCATAGTGGTACAATGGTTAGACTGGACTGTTTGTAGGCTAATCCTGCTCACATTGCCAGAAGTTTGATTCCTTCAAACCTGACCAGCTCAAGGTTCCATCCTTCTGAAGTCATTAAATGAGGACCCAGGATTTGGGTGGAAAATATGTTGATTCTATAAACCGCTTAGAGAGTGCTGTAAAACACTACTAAGTGGATTATAGGTCTAAGTGCTTTTGTTATTGCTATTGCTCTTACCATGTAACCCAGAATATTTATTAACTTACCACTTTTCCCTCACCTTCATTTTGGGACCAAAACATTAAGAACTTGACCACCTGTTAAAATTCTTTGATTTGGAAAATATATAGTGTGGCTGTTCAGTAAAAACAGAGGCCTTACATACAAGCTAGGATGAATTAGATAATTTATTCAGAGAATGGGAAGAGAAGTAAAAAATGACCAAGGAGAAAGACACAAAAATTACACTACTTGAAAAAAAGAGTGTTTTGAAAGGATAGGAGTCTTGCCAACTCTGGTCAAGAAATTAAGATTTGGTAGAAAGCACCAGCCAGCCTACTCTTCAGGATGAGGACTGAAGTTCTTCCACAAAAATAGTGATGACAGAGATAAAGAATAAAGAATGGGAGATGTGAGAATTCATTCAAAGCCACCAACTCCCAGGGCACAAATATGACTAATGTGACTAATCAACAGCTTCTCAACTTCCAGTCAATGAAGCAACAGTCAATCAAAACATGGCAGAAAGCAAAGGCAATAATATTAGCATAAATTTGCAACCTAGTTGTGACAGAGGACCTTGCAATGAACTATTCTATATGGCTTCACACTAATATTCAAAAAATATTTTTCTCCTGTTATGGTGTTCCATATTTCCAGGATGAAACAATCTGATAAGGTTTTTGTGAAGCCATTTAGAGAATTTGAAAGAAACTGGTTTGATATTTAACCCTCTCATTGTGATCTAGTTGTATAGATAAGCACTCTGCAAAGTTTATTCCATGCATGGAAGTCCCCTATTTTAGTGAAAATTTAAGAAAATTAAGATTGTCTTCTGTGTGAAGAGACAGCATGGATAAACAAAACATATTTATCTTTTTCATATGCAAAGAAAGAAGGAAACCATGTCTGCCAATGTTTCATCTGTTTGGTGTGTTATGGCAATAAATTTTATAATAACTGAACAGGAGTTTTTCTCTCTTAAAAAAAACTGGACAAATACAGGACATTCATGATTGTCCTCCTTTATCATTAAGTGTAGTGCTCCCTAGTGAATAAATGATATTAAAAGTATTATAAAATTAGAATGGATGACTAAAACAAGTAATAATTAACATATCATATGTAAACTAGAACATTAAATCATTTACATTCAGTAACAAATCAAGCAAATCAAATTGTTTCTGGATTCATGTGCTAATCAACATTCAGATTTGATATTTGACTATACCACTTCAAGTGCCTTTTTTATAATGTTATGAACTGCATGTTTATAATTTTGTGATGAGACTTGTTATTCTAGTAAAGAGAGAGACTTATTTTGTGTCACTTGCTATTTAACAAAAATAAAAATGCAAATAAACATTTATAAACTGCATTACCATGACAACCCTCTAAGAAATCTGATATTAATTATATAGTAATTTTATTAAACATACAATACATGTACTGTAAAAATATTTGCAACCGCCTATTTGGTAGGTTTATATAAATTTAAGCATAATGGAGATTAATATTGCCTTGAATAAACATTAAGGACAGATTAATAGAACTGATTTATTTTTTATTTAAAGCATCTGCATTATTAATGAAAAAAATTATGGGCATTACCACTTTCTATCTACAAATTAATATGGCAAGACTAATGCAAACAATGATTAAAACAGGACTCCTATGCTTTTTGAACAGCTTAATGGCCCCCTTTGGAGATGCTAATTGGCAAATTCTGTATCTCTAGGCTTTTGAGGTTGAGTTGTCATGGAAAAACTGCTTTGAAGTTGGCAGTTCTGACTATTTGACTACAGATTTTTCTAGTCTAACTATGGATGAAAAGCACAGTATTGTGTCCCATGGGCAAGAAAATCCAGGAAGCTTTAAAACGATAACCCTTTATATTGAGCAAAAACAAGTGGAAGTAAAACAGCAGGCTATTCAAGTCTGTTTGTCTATGTGGTGTGTGTGTGTGTGTGTGTGAGAGAGAGAGAGAGAGAGAGAGATTCTTTCTATCTTTGTCTCTCTTTGCCTTTAATGTGAATAATCATCTTGAATGTGAAGAAAAAATATTATCTAATATAAACACAAATAAATAAAAGGATGTTCCTCCTTATATTTTTGTGCACTAATATTTTATTGAGAACTTCCTTTCTGTGTGGACACAATGTAGAAAGGCAGAAACAGATGTTCATCAATGAAGCATAAATGGATTTCTAGTTGGTGTCTCATTTCAGATATGCTTGTTCCATGAAATAGTTACATTACATACCCTCATCTGAAACAATTCTGATAAAGTACCATAGGAAAATCTTTGAAAAAACAATCCATAATTATTGAATCAATATTAAAAAGTGAATCTAACATAACAATTGACATTCCAGAATAGTACATTTTAGAATTAAGTCTGGACTGGATGGGCAGAGAGGGAAAAATTAAAAATGGAAGTTGTGACTGTCATCTTGTCTGCTTTAATTCTTCTTTCATGCCTCTGCTTAGAATCACAGAAAGGCATTTATACCACTGAATTCTTCTGACTAAATTTTCAAATAGATTGCTATCTAAATTCCATTTGAATTCATTAACTGAAAGTAATTTGTTCCATACTTTTTTCATTCAATCAGAATTGGTATTCCTGAAACTAAAACCCACATGTCCTACCGGAATGGGACTTTTAGTCTCCGAGTCTTCCTTCTCCTTGGCCGTTTCGCCTTGGGCAATTTCCCCCGACTTATCGCCTCAGCTGACACAGCTCTACCCCTATTCCACTACCCCTACTCCACTGGCCTCTGTGTCCTACCCTGTTCAACAAGGCCCATTCCCAGGAAGAGGGTTTGTCCTGGATGTTCCACCCCCCGGACAGTTAGCCCCCAGCCAATTGGCTGGGGGGAGGAACTTTCACCTCTGGCTTTTTCTTCACTGGAGCTTATAGAACAATGAGAAGAGAAGGAAGAACCCTTTTCATTCTCCAAATGCTGCCGCCAGATATCCAAGTTGACAATGACAATGAATAATTTATGGCATTGAGTTCCCCCAGTTCTTCTTTGTTTTTTATTTTTTACAAGGGCATGGGTTAGTTACAATTAATTTCTTAATCAAAAGCAACAAATAGGAGCACTTTGGTTTATTTGTTTGTTATTTTCCTCCTGAGATGTTTGTGCAGATTTCAGGAGGCGCTGGGTTGTGTGTGTTACAACTTCGCACACCAACTGTCTTTTAGCCCAATAAAAGATTTGTAAGAATCGGTGGGAATCAGTGAGTGAGTGAATGTGTGTGTGAGAGAGAGAATAAGAATAAGAAACACACTCACTTAGTCACTCTCACTCTCTTTCACACACATTCACTCACTCTTTCTCACTCTCTCTCACTGCTTTGCTGGTTTTGTTCCCCACATTTCCCACATCCTTGGCAGAGGAAGCTCTAAGCACACCATTCACTCATTCATGTGTGCCGTCCAAGACACCAAACTTTAAAGACCATCATTTGGAGGATACAAAAAAGGACAAAAATGGAACCCCAAAGAGGGAGAAATGGATAATAGAAAATAGAATGCTGTGGTAGCCTGCAGTTTGTTTAAATAGTGTTTGATTAACACTGATCTGCCTTTTAAACCCAGAAACTATTAAAAAATGGATTTACACAATCAACATTCTGGAAGGGTGGGGGGGAATGTCTTGATTCTAAAAAAAAGTGAGCAAGCAAGAAATTAGGAACTACGGTACTACTTTATCTTCATTTCTCCTCCACACATACATCCCGCCCCATACAGAGGGAAGCAACAGGCTTAAAATTAAATCTTAAACTTTTGAATGGAGGGGGGGAACTCAAGGCCATAAATTATTCATTGTCATTAGTTATCGACTTGGATATCTGGAAGCAGTGTTTGGAGGATAAAAAGGATTCTTCCTTCTCTACTCATTGTTTCATAACCTCCAGTGAAAAAAAAGCCAGAGATGTAAGTTCCCCCTCTCTAGCCAATTGGACAAACCCTCTTTCTGGGAATGTGCCATGTCGAACAGGGTGAGATGCAGGGGCTAGTGGAGTAGGGGTGGTGGAGTAGGGATAAAGCCATGTCAGCTGAGGTGATAAGTCAGGGGAAAATCGCCCGAGGCGAAATGGCCAAGGAGAAAGAAGAGTCAGAGATGAAAAGTCCTAGACCCATGTTTTACACTCCTAAATCTTCTAAGAACATCTTTGAGGTATTCCTACTCTAGGCCACCAATACTCTCTTTTTAAGATTAACAAAACCAATTCATTCAAGCTATGTTATCTATTCTCTAGTATTTATTAAAAACCATGGATAGAAGTTCAGCTGACTTAACAGCAAGTTCCTTTCATTTGGTAATGATATAAACTCATGAAAATATATTCTTAGGCCATATTTTATATAATCTAAAAATTTTATCCTGTCCCTTTATTGTCACAAAATCTTGTGGCAGATTAGTATCAGGATCAAACTCCATCATGGAAAACTTTCTAGCAAATTTACCCCCTTCTTTTAGGCATATCATTGCAAGATAAAATATATTATTACTCTTTCATGATTAAAGCTGCTCCTTTAAACAGCATTTTAACTCAACTAGATTCCCAAATGGATATTTTCCAAACTTTCTTTTACATTTTGGTCATTCACATCACTTTTATAGAATAAAAAAAATGTTGATTTATTTTTTCTTGCCCTGGTGCTTGTATGTTATTTTCTGTTCTAATGAAATTGCATCTAAATTGGCCCTGTAAATAAATTTCTCCTTGTTGTCTTGAATCAAGGGTTTAATTAAAGTTAGGTGATAATCAGTCATGGCTAGTAGCATGTTGGTCTTTCTGGGTTACTTTTGGATTGCCTTCTTCTTCTCTAGTAAGGTAGGCATGATTTCTTGAACTCTAGTCCTTTTCCTTCTTCAGTGATATTACATTATTCATATTTCATTTGTGTTGATACGTTTGAAAATAGCTACATTTCAAAACTCAAGTGTGTCTAGACTTATTTTGTTTGCTAACTACTTTTTCTTCTCCAAAATTTCAGATCCACCTCACTATATCTACCAACTCATTATCCATTTTTCTCTTACTTTCTCTCCCTTTTGAGAAAGGATGTGTGCCTATGGAATTGCTTATCTGTTTCTCTCCCTATATAGTTTTCAGGCATCACTTTCTGATGAGAGAATGGAGAATGACCTTAAGGGATAGAGAAAGAGCCACTACCCAGGCAACAGTCAGATAAGTAGGCTGATCCAGTTCCAATAAACATTTCCCTTCTCTAGTTCACACAAAGATAATATGAGGAAGGGAAAAAATATAGTTCATTTGTGGGATCATATAACAGGATGCTTTGCTCCACAGTTCATTCATATTCATTCTATACTTTAAAATGTTTGCTAGAATAGAAAGCTTATTCTGTTTTTCAAAGAAGGTTTCACCAAAATAGGAGTTGATTAGGTCCACTTATTATTTCTTAAAATTACATTTGAGCAAATTGTATATTAATTCTTTTTATTATTTTGTATATACAGTATTTGAAAACATAATTTTTATTATTCCTTTATCATCTTAGCTCAGTCAGAGCTTTACCTTTATTTACTTACTTAGACTTTTATATTTACATGATACATATACTCTTTTCCCTTTTCTTGACTCCGTTGTGCTGTCATCTTGTTCAGAACCTCTGTAATATACAGACTGCAGAAAAAAGTGTTTTTGTTCTAATTATATAAATGTTACCCTTGGCAAAATAATTTAATTAGATATAAGACTGAAGCTAGAATGGCATTTCTGAGAATTCAACAAGAATAAGAGGAAGAGGAAATGTTTGCATTGTAATTACTTTCGGTTCCTATATCAAACTCTACTAATAAAGAAGATCAAACTCAACACTTAATCAGAAACTTTAATTACCAGTAATATTTCAAATACACTTTTTATAACATAATGATATAATAGCATACTGTACACTTGAAAAAATACACAAATCCATCAGGTACTGTATATATTGAGAGTATGAATATTATTGCAGTGACATTATTTTAATGGTAGAATGATAAGCTTTACTTCATGGTGCTTCAACTGAAATTCAAGGCAGAGCATAATGGATCAATCTGAAATTAGTGTGCAGGAGATACAGGGTTGCAAAATAGCATAAGACCTATTGATTTTTCTTGAGTGCTGTAGCTTTTAAGTGAATTCAACTAAGATGCATTATTTCTGAATGGAACAGAATTTTGCTGTTGTCAATTTACGATAGCTGAAAATTGAAAAACAGAAAATGACTAGAAAAGTAGACAAATAAGAAGGATCTCTGGGGTTAATAAAAGTGAAGGTAAATTTCTACAGAAACCCTTTGCCAACAGTTGGAAAGTTATTCAGCCTCACTCCAGTGGAGCATCATGTACTGAGAATATTATCATCAATACAAGCAACAAGGAGAGATTAAAATAGCTTGCAAGTAATTGGCCAGATTGCCAATCACGCTCATAACCTCAAACTAAAACCTCAAACAAATGCAAGAACATCATACAAGACTGTTCACAAATTTTGTCACAGGATATAATGATCAATATAAAGTTTTCAATATTTTGCTGTTTCTTTCCTAGCAGAATACTATTTGTAGCAGTCAGCAGACCATTTAGGAAAAATACAGCAACCAGGATGGAAGGTCTATTAAGGTTTTCCAAAATGAAATGTTATTTTCTGCTAAAGGGATTTAGCATAAATTTCAGTTTCAGATCCAAGGATATACAAAATTTATTTATATTTTTCCATATACCAATGCCAATTATTTAGAAATTTCTTTGTTTCATTTTAGCTCA
>JANHFT010005000.1:38195-49788 GCA_032467955.1 Pseudoxenodon macrops
CCTAGTTTGCAGTACAATGTTACCGGAGAAGAAGCTTCACAAAATTAGGTTAACAACTCTTAATGCCTTTTTGGCAAAGCTGTTACAGTGAGCTCTGGTGCTTAGATCATTTGAGATGAGTACTCCTAGGTCCTTGACAGAGTGAGGGTCTTCTACAAGGTTTCAGACTTGTTTCAGACTTGTTTCAGACTTGTATAGTTCAGTTTTTGAAAAACATTGGGCAGACTAAATAGGTGAAAGATGCATCCTTGAGCAAGATCCAAAGCACTTTTTATGCATTTGAAAAATGCTGTCATTGACAATCGTTCAACATTTGAAATTTAAAAAACGGAAGACAGACATAATTTATGAATTTAATAAATGTTAAGAATAAATAAGAAGAGACCATAACTGACTTGGACTGAAATATCCTAGTTCTGGAAAATGATAATGCAGACATTGTATTCAGACATTTACTGTCATGATAGCAGATGATTGCTAAAAAAAATGATCTTGGGTATATAGGCAGATATTGTATAAAAAATGGAGGACAGAACCTCTTTTAGACTGACCTTTAACTGATAAATTGATGTTGTCCTCATTAACAGCAACCCCACTGCTTGCCCTCAATAAAAGATAATGCCCTGCTGTTAACACTATTCCATTTTCCGTGATTTAATACTACTATTACAACACAGATTCTATTTAAACAGATTAAAGTTTAAAGTAAAGTAAAATATTATTGTGACCACCCATGTTTGTCTTCAGAACCAATGTTTTTATTTTGTTGTGCACCTTCACTAACAGGATTGTGCAGTGACATCTATCAACTTACAGAAAAGTGGAACTGTACTAATGTTTACTGTTCACAGCATCAGTAATTCTGAAATATAGAGCAGGATAGGCTGCTAAATTAGCATGTTTATTATAGCATAAAGCAAGGAGCAGTGTTTTGTTTCTGGTGTGGGAAAAATGGGCTAATTTTGAAATGATGTAGGTGAGGCCATTATGTATCATGTTTACACGAAATCAAACTAAAAGAGAAAATTAGCTTTTATACTTTGCACAAACTATATCAAAAGATTCTTAATGCTATTTAAATAGTGAAAAATATTCAGTATATGTAAACAAGTTCTTTTTATCTAACAAGAAAATATCCCTGCAAATTTAGAAATGATTTTCTTATTCTATCAGGGTGTATATTTCTATATCTTTTCTCATTAAAAGAATATAATAAAATTATTCTTCCAAACAAAAACCAATAGTATTGTAGTGTTATTAATAACATTATGAGCCTCAAATCTATTATTGCACTTTGTGCCTTTGATGAAGATCAAATAAAATAATACTGTCTTAGCAGTTATTGGAATGATAAAATAGAAATGTGGTTATTTTTAATTCCTTACTTTCTCTCTCTACAGAATATTAACTCCCTAAACTGACATACCATGAAAATCATGGTCGAAGAATCCATGGAAGTGATATAGAGACAGTAATCCTCAAGAGAGATTGCCTATGAATATTTAATTGTGAGACAGAACATGAAGCACCCAATACTACCAAGAAACAAGCTACTGTTGTTCCAAGCTAAGTAGGATGCCTGTGTAAGAAGGTAAAAGTCAAACATTTTCTGAGAAAAGCAACATTGTAAGTAAAGTAATTCAGGAATGTAGGTACTTTCCAGATAATCCGACTCTAAGAATTACGCAGGGCTGAGTTTTAAAATCTTTCAGTTTTATGGAACTGATTTCTGAAACAATATCTGAACATTTCTCCATAATCACAACAGATATGCTTAACTTTTGATCTTTATTGTAGTCTTTCTCCTTTGGACTACCGTTAAACTATGGCTGATCTCTTGCTAACCTCCAAAGTCTATGTTCTTAAGTATCCAGCTGGAGCTAGATATAAGGAAAAACTTCTCTTCAAACAGGACATTATTAATACAATTCTCATAGTGTTCAGAGCTTAATCATCTTTCAAGTGAATAACTGCATATGATTCACATGGATCTGGAAGTTTTAGCTACTTCATAATCCAGTGGCAATTATGTTACATATCTGCTTCAATAGTTAACTTACACTGGTTTCCAGTGTGTTTCCAGGTGGAAGTCAAAGTGTTGATTGTCCTTATAAAGCTTATATGTTAGGGAATTGGATTATGTGTTAACCATCTCTCCCTGGTTGTTTCTGAACCTTGCAATAGATCTGAGAAAAAGCACATTCCAGGAGGTTTAAATCGAAATGTAATTGGATATTGATGGATGTTCTTTGGGGTTTTCTCAATGATCATTTTATGTTTTATTGTCAATGTTTTATGTATTGTTTTTAATGTGCTGTTAGCCACCTAGAATTGCATTTGTGAGATGGGTGTATGTATGTATGTATGTATGTATGTATGTATTTACGTATGTATGTATGTATGTATGTACTAAATTTCTATGCCACTCATCACCTGTACTAGGTGACTCTGGTGGCTTGATATCAATTGATCCAATGAATAGAGATTTTTCATAAAACTAATTATTTTAAACATATACTTGCTTTATAATTAATAAAATATACACAGAATTTCAACACCATACTAATTTTGTAATTGAAAAGAAGGAAAAGAAACAAAATGACTCTTATCTGATCCAAGTTTTCAAATCAATCAGTGCATTGGGGATGTTAGCTTCTCTGCAGTAACAATTCATAGAAAGTTAAGTACAGTATAATCTGACAATTAAATATGACCTTTAAAAACTTTTTTCTAAATTGCTTATTTGAGTATTTCCAATCTCCAGTGTGCTTAAATTGTTTTACCTGCAAGATTGCTTCTCTTTCCATTAATTTGTCAATCTGATTCAAGCTATCTATAGTGCTTTCCTGGGGAGTTCTTGGCAGGAAGTGCTTGGGTAACTAGAGGCTGAATGCAAGAGATGAAAAAAACAACAACCCTGTTTTGTTTAATATATTACTTTAAACAAAGTGGAACTGAAATGAACTTTGTTAGTAAAAAATATATTTATTCAAATCTTTCCGTTCTTATATTTATGTTTTATGTTAACTTGCATAAAAAAACTCATATACCGGTAAATTGCATACTTATGCAATTTGAATATTGTATTTGAATAACTGCTCAATCCAAATTACATTTAAATACTTATAAAATACTTTATAAATATATTCTCATGTGCATATTTGAGCAAATCTGTTTGATTTTTGCCTCCTTTTTGGTGGTGCATTCTGTCTTTTTGGGAAAGTATTTGTAATTAGCCACTCTGTTTTATAGGATTAATGTAGATCAATTTTGAGGGTAGAAGCAGTCTTTTAGTTACCTTATTTTTTACAAAATGTAGATGTAGCAGCTTTTAGTTTGGCATAATCATGACCACAAAACATTTGTTACAGCAAAGGATACTTAAAGATCTCAATAAATTGGCATTTAGTTTGGTTTTTTAAAACAACTACAAATATGTACCTGGGTATCAATCCTAATTTGTACAATATGCCAATTAATTAAAGCTATTTAGTATAGTACTTCTGAAGATCTGCTAAAGGTATTAGAAATGTGGCTTTAATCATTTTATAATTTATGCTTGGCTGACAAAGTGCAGGAAATTACAGGTGGATTATTTTTCAGATTTCTCAAACCAACCACCAGTTTCCCCCATAGAGACAATCTTTGTAGACATCACTCTATAAAACTAATAATGCTTAAGAACCAAAATAATTAGAAACTAAGAAAACACAAGGAAGTCCAGAAGAAATCTCACTATTATCTCTACATTAGAATGTGTGGTAAATCCTTATTCAGAGGTAATCTACATTCAAAAGTAATAAAGTATTAAGCTCCTAGTGAGTAGCTATATGTTTATGTCTAAAGATTTGGCTTTATTGGCTTGATAAGAGAAATTCTTATTGAAACTCCCCTATTGCAAAACTGCTCATTTTTATAGCTGCCCCTGAAGTTTCAGGACAAACACAAAGTTTGTTCATTTATTTGGTCTTTTATTATACCAGAACCAATGTTACATACTGATTAAAATGACTGAACCTGGATTTATTCAATCCTAGACAAATCCATTACCATGGAAGCTAACAGATAACTTTGGAAGAATAATTTCTTCAGCCAACCTAAAACTTTTATTTATAATAAATTTATTATAAAAGGAAGGAAATGGTACCATCCTGAAGGAAAGGTGAATATAAATAAATTATGAGAAACTTTGAGAAACATTCTCCTAGAAAGGCCAGAAATTGCTCAGCTGAACAGGCTATAATATGTCAAAAAGTAGCGCTTGGCTAATGATAATGTATCATAAATATATTTGGAAGAGGAACTCTACAAGTGACATTTAAAAATGGTTCTTTCCTGATTTAAATAAGATTTAATCTTAATAAAATGGTTTCTAATAACATCAGAAGCAACACAATTCACCTATTATCTTGGAAACGTATAGGAATATGATTGAAAAAGAATATAGATATTACTATTTTTGCTTGATGTTTTTTAAAGAAGTAAAATAAGGCTGTATTTAAATGAAACTTTTATTTAAAACCGGGCACAAGTTAAATGTATAAATATAGGTATGAAAGCTCACATGGAACAAACAGCAGTTTTACATAAGAAACTACTTAGTGATCAATGAAATAACCAACTAATATTTGCTTATTTTGATCATAACTTTTATTCTTAGTCAAAATAAAGGGAAAATGTAATCAGTGAAACAATAAGTATTAATAAATGGTGAATTAAATAAATTTTCTTCAATTGTCCTTTCATCTGTTCAAAATAACTAAAATGAAAAAAGTCTCATTATCTTTTAATAATCCAGGATTTTGATGCCTTCTTGTTAGATGGCTAGTTGGAAAATAAAATCCATATTATCTTACTTCAGTCTCAGATAAGTTGTTTAGAAAAAAAGGATTTTGTCCTTGAATATCATAGATTTTTATATAGTTCCAGATCTTTCTTGTTTCATCCACTTGACCTGCTGGCCTGGAGCTCTTCTTGCAATTGATCTTAAGGTCCTGTTTATAGTTTGATTTTCTTTTATAGTGACAGTTCTTCCATTGCTCCTGAAATTTATGAAGGAAGCACTGAACATAATAAAATAGTGGATACTTCAATCTAAGAATATTATAAGAAAAGATCAGAAGAAAAGTTAGTGATCTTCTGCCTTGAGAAGCAAACAGTTGATGTGTTTTTCATTCTACACTTTCCCACTTCTTTCTTGATTTCAGATAATGGTTGGAAATAATTGTTTTTTCACATTGCAGCAGGCGTGGGTTCTAACTTACCTTGCTGCCGGTTCGCTGCCTTCTGCACAATGTTGCACATACGTGCATGCGCAGTACAAAAAAATCCCAAAAAATTCCAAAAAAAAGAGAGGACAAAAACAGGATGCCGACACATGCACAGTGCTGGGAACTCAGCTTCTGCGAAAGCGCAGAAGAAAAAAACCCAGAAAAAATTAAAAAAAAAAAATTTCCAAAGAAAATTTTTTCAAAAAAAAGATGGCAGTGTCCACGGACCAGAAACGGTTCTGTGACATCACCAGCGACTTAGTAACTACTATATAGAACTGATCTGAACCTGTAGGAACCCACCTGTACATTGTAGCCTTAATTCACAGGAGTGACTTAGAGATTCTTTTCCAAAGTTCAATTCTCTTCTTTTCCTTTGACCATGGTGATGGCCTGAAGTTCTGTCTGAACTACATTTGACATGCTTTTCATGCCACAGAAAAGATCACTTGCCGGTGAATAAATGAAATAATAGCACGTGCACATCAGATTGTTATATTCTGAATTAACATTAAAATACCAGGAAAACAACTTTTGACTCTGATACCTGGTTGGTTGTAAAATGGTATGGGCTGTCTTGTTCATTTCAGGGCTTAGAGAAATATTGCTGCTTTTATTTTTAATTATTTTTAGTGAGAAAGTACCTGAAAAGGTACCATTTAAAATGAATAAACAAATAAATAATTAATGTGGATAAGTAAAAAGCTATCAAAATCTTTTAACTATTGTGCGTTTATTCATAAGTAAGCATTAGGTTCAGTGAAATTCAGAATAGTTTTAAAACTCACATAGTAATCTAGTATGCATGTATAAAAAGACATAAAATTTTCTGTTTTCAAATTACAGCTACATAGCATAAATAATAATTTAAAATACTTCAGAAACTAGGTTTGTTCAGTAATCGCAAGTGTAATATGACTACAACTTTCATCATAATTATAAAGTATATTATTATGCAAAATTAGTTGATGAATCCTGCACCAGTGATCCATAACAATGCAAAGAAGATTTAAATATTTATGCATACCATGGTAAATAAATAATGCTTGCTGCTGTGCATTTATAAATAATACTAAATGAACCAAAACAAATTATTGATAGATACTACCAAATTCAAGCTAGGGCAAATTAAGCATTTAATAGTTGTCCATGGAAACAAATACATAATTATTATTTTAAGAGTATAGAGTTGCCAAAGTATATCTCAAAAGTAATTCCAGATTAATTTGTAGCTGGTAAAATTGAGATGAGCTATTTTCTAGAGTAGAAAAAAATGCCTTTTAATCATTAAATTGTTTTTTTTCCCTCCCCATTGTGAGGAGACAGTACAAAGCACTAAATTATGATAATTATGCATGCTTAAATCTTTACAGAGCTTGTTATTTACATAAATTTATGTATCCAGCAAATTTAAGAATTCCTTTTCTTTAGAAGAGATGCATTTTTCTTTTCACAATTTACAGAAAAATAACTACGGTACATGCAATAATTGGCTTTTAATTGCATAATAATGTAAATTTATTTAGACTTTATTTATCTTTCATTTCTACCCAAAAACATTTTGGGAAATTTTACTGCATTCAATAGATTTTCCTGTTCCAAAATGTGGGATCCATTAACTACAACATATAGTCATAGATCAATTGTTTGACAGTGTTTAAAGATACTTTGTCCTATATTCCCTGCCTATAGATTCAACAGACAGAGGACAGAGAAGGAAGGAACAGAGAAGGAGGACGGAGGCAGAAAAGAGAGGGAGTGGAATGGAGGGAAGGAGGAAAAGAGAAGGGATGGTGGAAAAGAAGGAAGGGAAGAAGGAAAGAAAGTGGGAGGGAGGGAGGGAGGGAAGGAAGGGAGGAAGGAAGGATAGAAGGACAGACAGAAGGATGGGATGGATGGATGGAGGAAGGAAGGATGGAAGATTTCTGATGCTCCCTGCCAGGAAATTGAATGAAGAACCTGATAGAAAGTCACAAGTTGCTCCTGCTCCCATTCATTTTTTGATTACATGTGTTCATTCTGTTTGTCTGTTTAGGTAAGGAAATATATATGAGGTGATGATCCAGTGGGTTATGAATTTCTGTAACTACTATATTTCTCTTTCTGTCCAAGCCACCTACTTGATTATGAAACAGCAATGCTTATATTGTGGAATTTGTTTTCTATTATCATTACTGGTATTTTATTTCATTAATGAGTGGCATGTTGGATTAAAGGTGCAGACAATCGTCTCCTATTTGGAAGGTTGAGAGTTCAATCTTAGGTAGTGGCAGATGTTTCTTTTCTAGGGCACGAATAAACAAAATGTCTGCTGTGAACTCCATGTAGCATCACGAAGGTCATCTGGCCAGTAAACGCTCAGTTCCATCCAGTCGTCCTGACTCTACCTCAAAGTAAGTGATAACAGGGTCATAAAAAGACAATTTATTGTATTTCGTTAATGTTTACATTTATATACTGCAAATAATGATTTAGAACGCATGCCTTTAAACCAATGTTTAATGCATAAAATAGCCTAAAAGCCACTTTTTAGCATCTTCTTTGTACAGCTTTATTGTTTGGAAGCAATTACTAATGTCTTGGGCTGGCTAGAGAAGACCTGGTCCTAGATTAAATCTTGTGATCATCCTGCTATGGAATGAATATTATGCAATGAATAGGAAAGAGTCATAATTCTTTTATATTTTGTTAATATTAATATCTCAGAAGGATCCAATATACTTATATTTGACCATAAAAAGAGAAACAAAGTAATAATATTTTAACATGACCTCTTCTGGAGATTTTTAAAAATAATAATTAAAGAATTGCATGGCAATTTAAGGACGAACCCAGCTTTCTTGTTTGGTTTGATTTGGTTCCTAGAAAATCTGAAAAAAGCTTTCTTCAGGGAAAAAAAAAGCTTGGTTTATTTATGCACATATTGTGGCCTAAATAGGATAATTAACAGAAGAACAACATGATGGAAACATAATATTAAGAAAAATAATAATCAGAAGACCTCTAAATATATTTAAGGAAGCAACACAGCTGGAGGTTGAGCCCCTTAGACAGAAAGACAAAAAAAAAGCAATTGAAATGGATGCCTAGGGAAGATATAAAAATGAGAGAAATAAAATTAATTCTTTGCATCTGCATTTTTAAAAGGCCCCAAGTGAGAGCTGGGTCAGTTAGGTTGTTTCTCCCAGGCAAACAACTGGTGGAAAAGGCAATAAAGCAAAAAACTAAGAACAGAGAAAAATAAGCTTAATGGATTAAAAATTATAAAAACTGCTATACCTACTCTGTAAAGTTTCTTGATAATGATAAAATGGAAAGGGCATATCGCAGTGGTGAGATTCAAATAATTTAACAACTGGTTCTCTGCCCTAATGACTGGCTAGATAGGCATGACTGGATTGTCATGTGACTGAGTAGGCGTGACCAATTCGATGTCACTTATGTCAAAGGGTGCTTTGCCTCACCTGCCCTCTCATGACTGTGGGGATGCTGAACGGTCATAAGTGTGAAAATGGTCATAAGTCACTTTTTTCAGTGCCATTGTAATTTTGAATGATCACTAAATGAACTGTTGTAAGTCATGGATTACCTGTACAAAAATACAAAAAGCTTCTTTGCTTGCAAAAATCTGCCGTAAATACCAGTCATTAAATTAGAAATGGGGGAATAAACACTGAATATCAATGTGTCACTAAACCATTCTGTCCGAATACCTTCCTTTTCCTCAGCAATACCTGCAACCCAGAGTTACAAATCAGGGAGGTTGCCAGAGCACATTGAACAATTAAAATAGTTAAAATACAAGGGTAACTATCAGCAGCTACAGTAAATTCTTCTTGCTCATAAAGTGAAAACCTTTAGCAGAGAGGTAATTTAAGCTCTCCAGAAAGTGGGTGGGCATATTTGGGCTACAAAATATTATCATATTATCATGAGAGAAAACTAAAACAAATTGGAAGGATGATCCACTTATTATCAGTGAGCAATCATGTCCCTTGCCCACTCCAAAGCAATGCAAGAAACTCCTGTCCCAAAGGTACTTTTTCAAGAGGCAATTGGACTTTCTGTTGAGTTAAATCTGTTGAGTTAAATCTGAATTCAGGTTGAATTAACATTGTAACCATGTTTATGTTTGCTTTTACAGATACAGTATTGCTCTAAATATAATTTTAAGTATGAATGTCCAATCTGCATTCCTCATATATTATCCTTAGGACTGAATTTTATTATTGTACAATATGTACCTGGTAAGAACAAACTGATTATAGAGTTCAGGCCTTAAGACAATTTTATTAATGGGGGAAAAGAAAGAATTTGTATTGAGATTATAACTATTTTTTTTAGCTTGCACAGAAATTAATTTGGTAAAAGAAGTGAGCTGGTCCGATTTGTGGATAATGTTAAACTATTGTATTATTTATATACATAGATAATAGATTTAACAATTATCTATATACAACTTAAAAACAAAATTTAAAATTGAATCATTGGTAGACTAAATGGTACATATTTAGTTTAAGTAAGGATGAAAGTATAGTTCGTCCTTAGGTACAACAAAGCCAGTGAAGGATGACCTCCAGTCACTCTCTCTCAGTTCTAGGAAGGAAGCAACCACTTCCCAAAAACCCTTGCCAAGAAAACTTCAGAAACTTGAACAGGCAGTTGTCAGGAATAAAGACTGACATAAAGATTGACTTTATTATTGCAGCTGGAAATAACCATCTTCCAGGAATATCATAGCTGCTTTGTGCTTCATTGTGCTTTTCTGTCTATAACTCTAACTAGTATTTAATGCTGAGTACTGGATGTCAAGAAGGAAATGAAAAAAATCTTCTCGCCTCTCATCAAATCTTCCAATAGGATTTCTGTCACCGATCTTAATAAAAAGCAGTATTTTAGTGAAGTGTGGCATAGATATATAAAAGACTGATGTGCTCATTTAATTCTGAATAAAAGTTTAAAAGGTTTGAAAGAATCAGGGAATTATACTCAAACAATTGAGCTTTTGAGAAAGGTAAAGTAATAGCTTTAAATAATTTAGCATGAATATATTCTGTAAGAAAGGAATAGTAATAAGATTAAGTTATATCTTTTCAGAACAGAATCACTGTACATGAAAGCAGAATTCAAGGCAGTTTTCTAATTAGATGCTTGTAACTTTGTTTTGTTTTTATTTCTATTTTAATCAGTGGAATAGTAACAAAGAAGTGTATTTTCAGGGCTTTCTAGATTGAAGAGCCTTCTGTTAAATTAAATCGCACTGTTCTGGAATGAGTACAAATTAAAGAGCTTCTTTATTTTTTATTGGCAAGTTGTATGAATAAACATGGTTCCAAGAGATGCACATATGCAAACCCAAAACATGAATATTTTAACACCCACTGGTACAAATTACGAGAGGAAGCACCTGCATAAGACAAGATTATTTTTCTATATCTAGAACTGTTAAATTTTCAGCAAGGTAAGTTCTATCTGGCAAATTGCCCCAAAGAAATTAATTAACTATAGACTTTCTGTGAAGGAACTTGGCAGAATCTTTAAATTCACTTTGAAACTAATGTGATTGAATTATTGAGTCTTTCCTTAAGGTTACTTTACGGTTACAGCTTTTGATGCTCGAAAATGCAAATATGAGATGGCAAAGATTACAGAATAACTATGTTCACAATTTTTTCTCTTCTATAAAACAACAGCACCTAAGGATAAGAGATTGTTATTAAAATATTGATCTGTTTAATGTTTGTTTAAAATATTTAATATTAGATAGTTACCCCAACAAAGTTCGTGGACAGAACACCTGTACATAACCTTCAAATAGTAGGTCATGCAAAGCTAAAAATGTCCTTCACATCTTGCATTTTGGCACTATCACAGCTAACTGCATAATTGATTATTGTTGTTATTTATATCAATTAAATATTTATTATGGTTATAACTGTCTGGTTTGGTTCTGCAACCAACAAGACAGACACAGACTTCATAAAAAATAAATTGTTTCAACTCCTACCCTTAAAATGACACTATAGAGCACTGCAAACCAAGACAATTAGACACAAAAACAGTTTTTTCCCCGAACGCCATCACTCTGCTAAACAAATAATTCCCTCACCACTGCCAAACTACTTACTAAGACTGCATTACTATTACTATTAATCTTCTCATTATTCCTATCACCCATCTCCTCCCACGTACGGCTGCAGGACTGTAATTTATTGCTTGTATCCTATGACTTCTTACTGATATTGCTTCCTGATTGCTTATTTGTACCCTATGACTATCATTACCTGTTGCACCTTATCATTCTTGACAAATCTATCTTGTCT
>JANHFT010005001.1:29146-44945 GCA_032467955.1 Pseudoxenodon macrops
AAGCATTTACAGAAGAAGAAGAAAAACTCAGCCATAATTTAGAAACCAACGCTGCCATTGGAAATACAGGTAGTTCTCAACTTACAACAGTTGGGTTTAGTGACCATTCAAAGTTACAACGGCACTGAAAAAAGTGACTTATGACCGTTTTTCACATTTACAATCTTTGCGGCATCCCCATGGCCACTTGGTCAAAATTCAGATGCTTGGCAACTGACTCATATTTATGACGGTTGTGGGGCCCCAGGGGTCACGTGATCACCTTTTGCACCCTTCTGACAAGTGAAGTCAATGGGGAAGCCAGATTCATTTAGCAACTTTGCTACTAACTCAAGGGTGTCAAACTCAATTTCATTGAGGGCCGCATCAGAGTTATGTTTGACCTTGGGGGGGCTGGAGTGGGCGTGGCCAGCTCAACATCACTTGTGTCAGGGACGTCTGTGGTGGCACGCGGCCCTCCCAAGCTCTGTTTTCACTGGCAGAGGGTTGCAGGAGGCTGTCACAGCCCAAAATGGAGCTTGGGAGCCCAGTTTCTCTGGTAGAGGCACCGTGGGCCTATCCTTCGCTGTTTCCAGGTTGATCCTTTGGGCCAGATTTAAGCACCTCCCGGGCCAGATATGCCCCCCAGGCCTTGAGTTGACATCCCTGAACTAACTGAACAACTGCAACAATTCACTTAACAATTGTGGTTAGAAAAGTCATAACATGGGGCAAAACTCCCTTAACAAACGTCTTGCTTTGCAACAGAAATGCTTTGCCAGAGAAGTTGTGGTCGTACGTCGAGGACTACCTTTATGCAAGAGAAAAGGCAAAGCCTCTGAAAGGAGGAGCATGTGCAAAGCACCTCTTTTCAAACGCTTAATGCCAACTGCCTTTTGGCTATTTCCACAATCACACAATCCTCTTGGTTTCACTTTCTTCCTGGCAACTGCCCCTGTTCAAGCAACGTTACGAACGTTGCAAATGAACGGGTTGTTTTGATGAGTAAACCTGAGGTGTTTTGTAGAACATATCTGAAGATTTTGCAAGCTCGCTTAAGATAAAACATTTCTGAGACGGAAGCAAACGTGGGTTTCCATGACTGAGAAAGCTCTTCCATACCTGATGTGCTGGTGACACTTAATTCACTGCTGGAGCTCTCCCGTGATGGGTTTGAAGTTCTTTTGTGTTCTGAGGCAGGGGGAAAAAATAAAGAGAAAACGTTGAGTGAAGTATATCACTTGTATTTTCATTACAGCATCTACAGACTAATTGAGAGACGAGTGGTAAAACTAAAGGTTTTATCCAGTCTAGAGAAATTCTTATATTATTACCTTGGGCTGTCTTAGAGAACTAATATGTAGAGTACTGTAAATTGCTTTGTGTTAGGATAATCTATACAATTTATCTAATTTGTACACATTTTTATTTTACACCCTGGCCTCGTATATGAACTTCATGACAACACAGCCATTGCCCAAAATATCCAATATTGGTCTCCAAACTATGCAAATGCAGGATATAACCCAGGAGAAGGAAGATTTAAAATAGTCTGCCCTTAAACAAAATGTGTTACAGCAACAGCTTAGCTTATATTTGGAGGACTTTGTTCTCCCTGATATTGTCTATAAGACAGTATCTTATTACATTATGTCAAATATACTTATACACATAGAATCATGACTAATTCCCACCCTGTTCTTTAACCACTGCAGGACTAAGTGGCAATTTTCTTATGTCTAAGAAGCAAATTCACTTTAAAATTCAGCTGCAGTAAACACAACTTGGCAGTTTTGGACAAAGCAAGCTCCTTCTTCAGCATTGCTGAACGGTATTTCCAACCCAGCTATTCTGGATGTTTGGATTAATCAGAATCTTTTGCTGAATGAGAGCTAGGGAGATAGGAGAGCCCAAGATTTTAGATCTATGGAGTCTATCCGGAAGCATCCGCTACTTCTTAATTTTTTTTGTCTTTGCACTTAAGTCTATAGTGAATACTAAATATAGTATATATTTTTCTCATCTACCCCCAATTTAAGATTGCAATTATGAACCAGCATGAGTTGTAGTGAATAAAGAATATTGTCTTGAAAGCCAGTAGGACAGGCCTCCTCCCCTAATTCCTATGAAGTTAAAAGGGGGAGAAAAGGTAGCATATTGAGGCTTGCAACATCCTTTTATTATGGTTATTCTAATAAAAGTAGGTTTAAAAAAAAAGCTTTAGGTCTGCACGGTGTCTGTGACTAGTTTGCCACACACACCCTTTATATATCTTCATGAGAATTAAGAGAGGAGGACCGTCTAAGGTGTTTCATCGCCTGGGCACAAGTGTCATTTATCTGACCATGGCATTGGTCTTCCCTCTGTCCTCCAAGGCCATCTTCATTCACTACAGAGTTATAGTATAGATAAATGATCAGAATCTCATAGAACCATGAGGTTCTGACTAGCAGAAGCAGCCATACATCTGTGACAGTGATATAAGAATCATAGCTATTTCTACCACTTTACCTGGCTTTTGTCTTTGAGACTGAGTGTGCTTTTTCAAGAAGGATGCTTTGGTAAAACTATAGTTTATTCTAGTTGGACCACGATGACTACCTGCAAAAACACCATTAAGTTGTATGTATAATTGCCATTTTATCACAACGTACGTTAGATGAAAGCAAAAAAAAGAGAAGAAGATATAAATATTGAGACTTCTGCTCTATTTCTATTTGGGTAATTCTCCTTACAGCTTCTTTGTTTAAAGCAGAAATATGGCTGCGTTGTGTGATGCATCTTAGCCAGAAGAATGAAAACTCATTATAAAATCAGACTTGCACCAAGGAATATATACTGATCCACAGCTGTCTTCTTTTCAGAATGTAACTTTGTTACATTCAAATATATTTGTCTCCAGTATTCTTGGGGGAAGACAAAATGAACTATTGTAACACATCAGTCCCTATATTTGGGGTACATCATACAATAGGTTTAAACGCCCACACAGGACAGATAACATTTTACAATTCAATAGAAATACATCACACTGCTATATCTTCTCCCTGTTCTTTTCCAAAGCAACTGTATTTTATCGGTTCACCCATATATGCCTTTCTTGACTTTCTCCACAGAAGGATGTAAAATTGCTTCTTTTTAAGCTGTCACCAAGCGACACACCTATCCTTTTTGATACTTTAAGAATGAATGCAATCTCTTCATAATTCCTACCTGTGTTTTTGTTGCTGACCACTATTCTGTGCCGCCACTGAGCTTCAGAAAGATACTTGGAGAACTGCTGCACCCGGCTACGAAAGCTCTCCCTATTTACAGATAAATTCAAGCTATCTAGCAGAGCCAGTCCCACTGTAGGGACCTGTCTTGAATCCCAGACAAAAGAATCCTCAATTTCTTTCAGATGCTCCATGAGCATTTTGAGAAATATTTCCAAGGCTTCCTCATCCACTAGAAATCCACAGATATTACTGGTGAAGTGTTTCAAATCCAAATAGCTCAGCCCAAAGGAACCACAATGTCTGTTGCTTGATTCCAAATTGAATAATGTTTGGCTGTTCTTAGGTGCAGAGCAAGTGGGCGCACGGGCTGTCCTCTCGGGACTGACAGAGTGCTGAGGGCTTGGTGAGGTGGATGAATCTTGGCTAGCACAACGCTCTGCTCTCTTGCCCAAATGCCTTTTTTTCCTGAAGCCAGCATCTTCTGCATTGTCTTCTTCTTGTGGATTGTCACCGTAGAGATCACTTGAAGAAACAAAAAGCAAAGAGAATATATTTTCCAGGAGTTCCAATCTTAGAGGAGCAGGTATGCTTCTTAAATAATTCTGACACTTGGAGAGATAGTGAGGAAAGAGACTTGCGTAATCTGTATCTGTGAAGACAAAACAGTCAAGTGAACAGATTCAGTATTTTTCTCCAATCAACAACTCCGTTTGAGAATAGCTGAAATAGATTTGGCTGACTTCCCCATAATGTAGTTTTCTGTGATTAACAAACATTATACTGATTTCCTCACTTCCTATCATGTATGAGAGAAATTATACACACACACACACATACACATATATATGGTATCAGAGTTGGGTTCCTACTGGTTTGGACCGGTTCTACAGAGTAGGTAGTAGGCTGCTGGTGACGTCACGGAGCCGGTTCTACTCCATGGGCGCTGCCATCTTTTTTTTTGGGGGGGGGAGAGAAATATATCTGTTTGTTTTTCGGGTTTTTTTCTTCTGCGCATGCGCAGAAGCTGAGTTTCCGGCAATGCGCATGTGTCGCCATCTTGTTTTCAGCCTTTTTTTGGGGGGGGGGATTTATGAGTTTTTTTCCTACTGCGCATGCGGCACCCATGTGGGAGGCAGCGAACCGGCAGTGAGGTAAGTTAGAACCCACCCCTGTACTGTGTATGTATGTATACACACACACACACATATGAAGGAAATATATATTTTCACCCCAAGGCTGCTTATGTGGACTAAGCGAAATAAACACAATCGGTCCAAATATAGCTCTGAAATTAAGAATTATTCATAAGGAAGTGAAAGGTTAACCTGCAGAACCTTCTTTGTTGTACCCTGGGAACTGGGCCATAGCTGTAGTGGAAAAAGCTGAGCTCAATATAATGGAGAATATTCTGAAATTCAGGGGTCTAAGAGTCTGATTCTTATAAAACTATATTTTCTGCAAAGTAGAGGTCTCTTCTAAACTTAAAAAACTTAAATGTTTCCCATACCTTGTAAAGTATAGAGATTTATAATCGATTAGAGATTGGCAATCTACAAATTGCCATTTTAACACGCTTGGTGAGCAACAGGTTGGGGAAAGTTGGGCTAAATAGTATCATCCAAATAGAGAATACCACAGGGGAGTTGACCTATGATATTTTCTCTGCAGAATGTGATTATCCTCTAATTCTATAATTTAGTGTCACTCCTCAAAATTTTGCACACCCCACAAATACAAAAGTTGGATAAAGGAAAAGGAAGTACAATAACTGTGTACAAGGGAGCTGTGGTGGCACAGTGGTTAGAATGCAGTATTGCAGGCTAATTCATTGCTCACTGCCAGGAGTTCGATTCTGACCGGTTCAAGGTTGGCTCACCCTTCCACCCTTCCAAGGTCTCTAAAATGAGGACCCTGATTGTTGGGGGCAATACGCTGACTCTGTAAGCGGCTTAGAGAAAGCTGTAAAGCACTATGAAGCGCTATATACATTTTTGTGCTATTGCTATCCAACGTTATCGTCAGAATGTGCTGCAATACTAGAGCAATAGATAACATTTGCAATGACTAGCCCCGAGTTCTCACTGAATAAAATTCTGAACAAAGCCATTCAAAACAAAAAGTTCACTTCAAAAAGAGCTAAAGGCAGGATGAATAAAAAAGCAGCACATAATTTAATTACAGTTTCTACGAGACCTGGATAGACAGGTTGACTGGGAAATTCATTCTTCTCCAGAAGTTCATTAGGGAACTCAGTGACAAAGTAGTTTGCACAGTGTCTGCAATTTGAACCTCTGTGTGCTTTGACACACAATGCATAGATGGCATATTTCATGGCACAAAATGCCTGATAAAGAGTGAGATTGTGCTGCTGACTCAAAAGGCGGACATCTGGCATCACTGCTGAATCTAAAATAAAAGGGAACACAGACAAAACCAGCCATTAGTTCAACATTGGCCTGCATGACTTTTAAGACTCAACAGCTGATAGCTAATAAGTTCATAGTTTTAAGACAAAATCCTACACCCACTGGTTCTTCATCTCAAGGACCAAAGGTTCCTTTGGTTTTCTTCTGTGAAACAGGAGAAGTAGTTTTGATCTCAAAGCGGGAAAGTCCATGTTTTATCTTCCACCATCCGTCACCAGCCAAAGCTAGTATTTCCTGGAAGTTTCCGAATTCAAGAAGGCCTCAAAAAAGCCATAGCAAAGCCAAGATGAACAATACAACTTTAAAACAAGTGAATCAGGACTAAACATATTTAAGCAATAAAGAACAAATTTTGGCCAACCGCATTACAATTTACAATTATATATATTTACCTTGAACCTCTGTGTACTTAGTTGGAGTTTTCTGGAAAAGTTCAATTACTGCTTCTTCATTCAAGGCTAAGAGGTCTGTAAGTTGGTACAGAAGGTAAAGGGAAGAATGGCACTCCAAACTATGAAGATGCTGCAGAACAATGTTCTCTGGGATGCAATTACTATAGAAGGAAGTAAGCATAGTTTGAATATCAGCAAATGCTGGTTTCACCCCTGGATTTTTTTTTCTAGATAAAGATACCCAACATTCCCAGAATTGAGTTTAGTTAGCCTGTGTAGTGTCTTTTTTAGTCCTTAGTTTTAAGGACAATCTAAGCAACATGTAGAATGCAAATAAATTTAGTGAAAAAAGGCAGAGCATCCCCATGGCGAGATAAGCAGCAAATAAATTTAACAAGTAAATACTACAGTTCTACAAAATTGTTTGTTCACTAGCAGGAGCCTACGGAGTACATGATTCACCAACAATTTAACTCTCCAATACAATTACACCAAAGGTTGACCCCATCACATTACATATAGGATACAAATTTGCTTCAGTGAGCAATGATGGAGATAGATACCTCCATAGATAACAGAAACAGAACAATTAAACCAGCATAGCTGAATGGATGTATGGAGGAATGGATGTCTCTACTCTAGTAAAAAAGTATAGATGAGAATTGTAAAGATTGCAATTATACCCAGAGACAACTACTAACCCGTTCCATTCACAGCTACAGCCAGAGGCCAAGCATGCACCCATTAATGGATAGTACTATTGTTGTATTTCAACACCAATAGGTTTGACTGTGGGGGAAGATCTTTCACCAAAAAATTAAGCCAAATACTCCCATGCTGTGTTACCTATTCTGCTGTATGCACCACTCAAGAACCTCCACCTGGGCACACAACCCATCACAGAAGTCTTTTAATACGGAGTCATTGTAGAAACCCTGTTAAAAACAAAAGGTGGGAGAGAGAGAAATCATCTTAACGCTCTCTGACTTCTCTTTTGAGAAACAAACTAGGGTCAAAAGAGTGAAGTGTGCTTTGGACAGGAATGTCCGACTTGCCTGAGATTTGTGTAGGGTCTGCAGCAGCATTTGTGCCGATTCTAAGCTGCAACACTGCGTCCAACCAAGCAATATCAGGAGGCGACTGAGGTAGCTGAATTCCTGTGACAGTAATCTGCTGAGGCTTGAGAAATCTTCCCTTTTCAGTAAAGTTAATGCTGTAATCTATAAGGGGGAAAGATGACTTCTTTATTCTAAGACTATGGAATGCTGGAAGTATGGCTGTAAGGTGAAAGTAGAAGTTTAACATGCCAGAAAACGTCCTTTAGATAAAATCAAATTCATACATTCTGATGTACATTTGAGCTCTTTTATTCATAAGGTATAAATTGGTATCATCTGCAAGAGTGTGTATGAAAACAGAAAAATTGGAGAGAGTGGAAAGAATTGCATGTTATTCTTCCATCAATGGATAATAATGGAAGGTCTAAAGATGACTCTGGTGGAAAAACAGTGTAATATTCTGAATGAATATAATCCAGGGAAAGCATACTCTTGGATAGTTTTGAAATGACTGTAGGAGTACAGAAGATTATGGAAAAAAATCATTTACAGACATGTGTCTACTTGTATGGAGCAGAGTTCATGCATATCCACTTTAGGACTGTGCAAGATTGAACAATTCTGGAATAACCTATACCAGAGAACTCCAGACTGTTCTTTTTCCAATCTGGACCACGCCAAACAGCCAACATGGGAAGATGCTGAACTATTTCTAGCCTTAAAAAATTATAAGTCCCACTGGCTCCTAAAAGTAGATTTAAGTGCACCGTCTTGCTTTTTGTTTCAGGCAGCAAAATATCTTGGGATAGGTTTAGATCTGAAATAGTACTATTTACACAATTAACTTGTTCAACGCTTCTTACGTCTCATTATGAATTTACCAGAATTTGTTCCAAAAAGTGCTTGTTGCTGCTAAGATAGTAGAAATAAGCAGCTTTCCAAGAATAAGCCTGCTCATGATCCAAGAACAATGCCATCACTACCCGTTCAGCATCCGGATGTTCAGGTGTACCTGAAATATTCAGAAGTATAATTAGTTTCACATATGATAAAGATGCAGGAGATTTATACTGGCAGTGAAAGGAATGATTTTGTAAAGTTTTGGTACTTGCAATGGCATAAAGTACAATTTGCCCAAACACAAGAGGCAGGGATAAGAAGAGCAGCTGTTCTTGTCCTACCACAATCAGTTCTATATTGTTTATCAACTATGCTGGTAACAAAGGTATTAAAGATCTGTGGCTTATTCTACATACAAGTTTTAGCAATCAATAAATGGCTGAAACCACCCGTTTTTTCAATTCCTTATTAGATCAACAACTGATTTCTTCAGCTGATCTAAATACACACACTTCTTACTTAGAGTTTAGTCCCCTTCAAATTATTATATCAGGTATGGACATCTATAACTTTCATGAAATTCTCCCCTTGGTTGTCCCCTTGAAATTTAGGGACAAAATGGCCAATTTTTAGTATTACAAGGTTGGTGGTTTTTCTTTACTAAAATAAGAGTGGAGTGGATAAATTCTGGGAGGTAGAATGCTTCAATTTCTAATCTAAAACAATCTCAAACTTATAGCACAAAGTTGTGCTATAAACATTCAGCCATTTTGGAGGCATGATTTTGAGTTGGGTTGGTTTTTTTGGGGAGGGGGATTATAGCATAGAAATTGAAATGACTTCCTGCCTATTTCACCCTTAATTCCCCCGTTCCACCTTCAAAAAAATTGGTTAAAAAAATAAGCTCCAGCTCTTCCTGTGACATCATCAAACCCTTCCTGTCATCCAGCTGTCCATCTGCTCACTGAATGGTGGCCTCTAATGCTCCAATAACAGGCAGATTCTTCAGCCTTTCAGCATCAATTCAGATGATCTGAAGGGATGGGGACCACATAAGAATCCTGGCGAGGGCTGGTTGATGCCCCTTAGCCATAACATGCAGTTAGAACTCAGACTACCACACCAACCTTTGCCTGGTGACTTTTGACTCAACAGTTTTTCTTTCGTCTTCTCAATAAACACACTGCCAAAGAGACTAAGCAAGGCATGGCTGTCTTTTCGTAACATGCAGCTGAGTAGCCTCTCCTCTCTAAGAGGACTCTGCTCAAACCAACAAGCATCCAGAAGTTCTCTGCAGAGGAGCCTTAGCTCTCTCGTCTGATTGTCCACCTTCAAATTCAACATACTCAGGGCGTTATAGATTTCATCTGCGACTTTATTCCCCTCTCTCTCCAGTAATTCTGGATTTAGCTGAAGACGCTTCAAACATTTGAGTGAATCCCAAAGAAAGCCGACAAAAATGTTCTGTGGCAAGCCACTTTGTGTTACTGAAGAACCACATTCCACAGGATCACGCTGGAGAAGTTCCAGAATGGACTGCAATTTCCGGGGAGCCTGCAAGAGCATTTTTTGAAGAGTAGACATCACCTCCGCACCAAACTTCTGTACTGATCCATCTCTTTGTTTCCTATGCAACGAATGGTTGTCTTCAAATGCTTCATAAAGTTCCTTAAGGGGGAAAAATAGCTACGTAAGAACATTTTCTTCCATAAATATATTAGAGATGAAAAATATATCAAATATATGTTAATGGGCAAATGCATTTACTCAATAGAAATGAGAAAACGCCCATATCATGTAGAAACCAAAAGTCTGTAGAGATTCTCAGTCATTTGTCCCAAAAGTGCTTTTTCAGGAGGCAACTGGACCATTACCCAATACCCTGTCAGAGCTGAAGAAGCTTCTTGGATGAGAAGCAAAACGTCTTCAAAAGAAAAACAAGGAAATCCAGTTGCTCCTTAAAAAGCACCTTTGGGACATGTAGAAACCAGTACCTATCTGTAAACACCTATTTCTTTGGCAGTTGATAATGTTGCAGTTAGCTGGATTCCCTGGTCCAGCCCTATGATTGCCTCTGGTCTGCCTACTCCCAAAGGTACAAATACAACATTGAAGAGGAAAAAGAAACATGAATTGAAAATTTACTTGATTCCCTCCACGACCACAAGAAATCTTTATCATATAGGACAGTATTACAAAGGGAACCACTTAGTTCTTCTATTAATCTTGCATTCACGGTTATTTAACATGAATGATATTGACAGGATGGTATTTCTGAATTTAGCACCATCCAAATGTGCTGGATTATAATATTCAGATAGTGGCTTGGAATTAATGAGAATTCTAATTCAATCCTTCAGGATATCACACTGTAGAAAACAACACTGTGATTAGATGTAGGGATATTGGGATAAATAATTGGGTATCAAACAAACACCCAGAAGAAAATGGTATCACTGTCATTGCTGTGGCAGACAGTTTTTCTGTACTGATGCCTTAACCATCTTGTAGCCTGATGCCAGTTAGGGAACATCAGTTCCTGATTCACACATTCTAGAAGTTATCACCTCACCACCTATTTATTCCTATTATTTATTAATTTTTAATCTCATTTTTCTGTCTTTACAAAATTAAAGCTGGCTTGCACTAATTAAAAATACAATTAAATCATTAAAAGCAGAGGTAATATTACAAATTAATCACACTAAAATAATTCATTTAAATCTTAATGATAGGGTTTGCTAATCTCCTGCATATAAGAACAGGAGAAGATTATTCTATAACCTGGCAAGGACACAGAAAAATCCAGGAACTTCTGCTTCTGACTGTGAAAGGCTATTCAAAAAGGCCTCTCTTGATGATCTTGACCAGGCAATAATCAGGCCATCCTGATTTTATAAGCAGTTATTTCATGATCTATCAAATGTAGCTGTCATAATAATTTTTCACATTAAAACTTTGGATAGAATCGAACTGCTGTTGAAAAAGACAAATGTCATGTTGAGGATTATTAGTTTAAGTTTACTTTATTGATTAGCCCTTGGGCCATATCAAAGTGCAGAGTTTCAGACACAAATGTAAAGATTATTAAGAAAAGGAACAAAAAAAAAGTAGAACTGTCAATATAAGGATGCCTTTATACAATTCTATTGTGCAATAGCATTTGGAAATTCTGATCGCTGCACTTTTAAAGAAAAACCATTAAAAGTAAATATGTGGAAGAGGCAGTCAAAGTGATCCAAAGGCTTATATTTGGAATGCATATGGCATATATGATGTGTAATAGGTAAGATTGGACAGGTGATTTTACACACAATAGACAAAATGGAAATAAAAACATTTATTTTCCTCTCTCAACATACTAACTAGAGCTGTGGTTGAACTGAAATGTGTGAGATCAGAACAGATTAAAGAAATTACTTATTGACATTGTGCAGTCAGGGTCTATGAATCACTATCATATGATATAATGTTATATAACAATTTGAAAAGTTGAGATAAATCCAAGGAACCATCAGTTGCTGGTGATATGCATGGTGGCCATAATTTCTTCCTGTATCAGTGGCATTGTATTTCTCAACAATGGATCCTCAAAGAAACATGTGGGAGGTTCCAGATATCCTCATAGCCTAGAGTAGAAGGTTTCCTTGGTTGGTCACTTGTACGGTAAATGTAAAACTGAATTAATTAGCACTCTTGTCTATCCAGCAAAGTTCATATTCTTATATTAGTATTCTGATTTCACATCTAAATACTGTGTTCAGACACGTCTGCACTGGAAACAACCTGTTATCCTTAAAAAGGAACCACACCTTTAGAACAACAAATGGGACATCCTTTTCCAGTTCTTCTAGGAGAAGCAAGAATTCAGTTTCTCTTTGGAGAGCTGCTGGGATAGTTTTCTAGAATTATTAAAGAACAGATAAGAAAATGTAAGAAGAAAAATAGCAAGTACGAATAAGAATCACTACATACTTTGTGGTGTTTAGTTTCAGTTGCTTAACAACACCTATCAATATCCATCTACCGTGATATTTCTCTAAACAAATAGACTGCTTTTTTTTTTTTCAATTGCTCCTTCAGCTATTTACTGGTATGCATGAATCCACGTTTGGCTCAGATTCAATAGTTCCACTGATTTTAGCTTTGCATATAGTTGGGGAAATTATTTTTGCTACTTCCAGATTATCTAATTAATTTAGACAACTGCTCAATTTCTCATTAAGTCAAGAGATGAATCTGTAATGGCAGCTTTACAGTCAGGAACTGCACGTTAGATTGATTTTCAGTGCACAGGAGCAAGGCAATTTAAAAATGTGAGTACCTTTGCAAAAATTCAAGAGCATATCCTATTATGAGAATTACATTACAGGAGTATTACATTATTATATGGTTTTTTTTTGCCATTGACTTCTGGTAACTGCTTGGATAAGACCATTGTCAAGTTTTTTTCTTATCAAGGTTTTGGAAGTAATTTACCAGTCCCTGCTTCCTAGGGCTGAGAATGACTGATGCAAGGTTACCCAGCTGGCATTGTGTCTAAGGCCCCATGGTTTCCTGGGTACTAACCTGATGCCTCAACCACTACACTAAACTGCAGCCTTTTTAAAAATGAAAAGCATCTTTTTGTATTGAAGCAATTTAAGAAAGAATGCAATATGTCTATTTGATTGCAAACCATTGTTCAGAATTATTGGCTAACCTTCTTGCTAGCCAGCACTAGTTTAGTTGACCTATTTGGCTTAGGGTAATTGAAAGAAAATCTTAAGACTTCTTGTAAGTACTCCAAAGATGATTCCTATATTTCATTGCTACTGCAAAATTTCTTTCTGTACTAGACATAGTATTTTTCTACATAGGACTAAAATGTTTTTTTACCTGTTTGTGTGAGAGCCATTCCTGCAATACAAGCAGCCAAAACCAAGCAAGTTTTTGAGGACTGTGCTTTGATTCACTCCTACAAACATAACATGTAATCAAGAATACATTTATATACTATATGTTCACTTTAAAAAAAAAAAAAACTCTTAACCATGTTTTAAACTTCAGCCACAGCAGAAATTACACAATAGTCCAGAAAACTGTAATTCTCAAAATTTCACCTCAAGCTAAATATGCACATACCGTAATCTCACTCCTGTAACTTTTTAGGACCACAGTCAATTGGACTTCTTCCATCTGCCATAACTATACTTTTAGAAAATCTGTAGCAAATGATCTAATTTAACTTTGAGAATAAAATAACAGATATTTTTTTCTGGAGTAACCACCAGGAAAGCGATTTCCCTATGTGTTCCAATAGATCACCAATTTTATATACTCTAAAAATGTAGTGAACCATTTAAAAGCTAACATGCAATAGTATTCAAATCTTGTGAATATCAGTATGTTAGCACCACCAGCACATTTAAAACTCTGGAGTTTCTTTAATTCATGAAAAATATTTCACATTAGTTCTAAGCATCAGAAAGACTGTTCATTTTGCCTCTAACCACAATGTGCACATGAAACTCAAAATAAATTTTAGCTGGTCTACATGGAACAACATGAACAATAATTTCAAGCAGTAGTACTTTATAAATCTACCTGCAAGGTAAGTAATCACACTGAAAACAATTAACAAATACCTGTCCATATGCATGTACAGGATTGTATTATTACTTGTTATAAATGATGAAATCCTCTTTTCACACAACCTTCACCCATTTATGATTGAATGTAAGTTACCTCAAACGGGAAGGGCAGATTATTAGGGCATGAAGGATTTTTTCAACCTTTTCAGAGCCATCATCTTGCAACTGCTGTAACTGAGGGACACAGGCCTGTGCAAGTTCCCAGTCTCCCCTTTGCACACATTCAGAGAAGAACCAGAAGAGTCGTTCAAGGGATGCTGCTTCCTCCCTACCAAATGGATACATTTTCCTGCTTCAAAAGGCAAAACCTTGATTCATCAACTCCTACTTTTAAATATATTTCATATATATACAGCTGTTGCTTATAGCGTATTTCCTAAAATGAAAAGATTTTGGAAAAAAGAAAAAAAGAACTTTAGTCTTTCTCAAAAGTTTAGCCAGCTTGAAAACCGCAGTAACTGTTTTCTGATTTAAAATTCTAAATTCATCACTCTCTCCCTAGCTCAGCTACAGGTAGGTGGACAAAAGTTTCTTTATTGACTGATTCCCCAGTTATTTACCAGTTTTCCAAACCCTAAGTGATTCTGCCAAAATCTGCACCAAAAATCAATAATAACTTGCAAAAACATCCTTGTTTACATACTACTCATTTCAATCAGCAGAACTACTTAGTTAATTCTGCTGGGAAAAGTGTGTACAAAAACGTTTTCAATATTATTTTTACAACTAAGAGAAATTGTAAGTAGAAGTCCTCATTAAAATCACAATTTCCAGGCATTTATCCTTCCTGAGGTCTAAATGTATCCAGTTCACATGATTTCCACTTCTTCAACAGGTACTCTGAAATAAGTCCTCTAACTCTAGCAGACTGCTTAGTTTCCACAAAGACTTGTTTTTCCTCTGGCTCTTGGACGCCATCTAGTGGTCGTCCAGACTACCGCGGGTCAGATCGGGTGGTCCTACACCGTCCTAGGCAAAGGAGGAATAATACTGTACAGCCTTGACATTAAGCAATGCCCCACTGGGGGCTGACCGCCTCGAAAACTTTTTCGAAGCCGCGCCCTCATGAGTAAGCCGCCGCCTGCATAATAAGCAAAGGCAGACAATAACAGGGGAAGGTCTGCCCGTCTGGATTTGCTGATCTCCTTTGATGAGAGCAGCCTCCGCAAAAGTTTCCCAGACATGAAAGTCCCTGCTTCGGTCTCGGAGTTTGACCTCTCACGATCCCCTTGTTCCCTCAAATCTCCGCCTTGTAAAAGAGGTAACTGTTGTGGCCTCCAGCCTGACTCACCTGGGGGGGGAAACAAACAAAATAGTTTTACTATTTTCTGCGCAACCCCTCCTTCCCGATGCCATCGAGCGTGATGGCCGCAGCCATGTTGAACAGCGTGTCAGGTGATCTAGCAGGCCAGTGACGTCACGGGAGGACTGGAAGGGAAATACGCCATTGCTTCGTCGGGCAACGAGCCTGGGCAGGCGCCGTCATTCGAACGGGCAGGCGAAGCAGGCGCTCACGCTCTTCCTAGAGTCCTTCGTCGGTGTCTTCCTACCTGTTCTGTCGTGTGCCCCGCGGAGGGTGCGAGTGCGGCTGCGCAAAGGTTCTTGGCTTTAGGGTTATCCCGAGTTGCGCTGTACGACTCCCGCTCGCTGCGGCCGTCTCCGGCTTTGTGCATCTGGGATCTCGCAACGCCGCTTATGGAGCAGACGCTGCTTCTTCCTTTCAGACTCTTTTACAGAAAAAGGCAGGAAAGCAGAGGAAGGGTTTCTCTGAGTCCTGAGAGGTGGAGGCAAAGGCAGGGATCCCCAATGTCTTTTCGACCCAGCGCGAATGTTCGTGTGGACGCGCGCAAGTCCATGGAACGCTGTTATAGCAGTATACAAAACTGATTCGCTATTCTCTTGCTCCGGGGTGCTTTTAAATTTTCCTAGTCTGGTCTACATCCCCGTGATTTCTTGGTAGTCTCCCATCTAACTGCTAATCCAGCCTAGCTCAGTTTAGTACTTTCCTCTAAGGCGAGGTCCTTCAATGAAAAAGAATGAGGAGTTGCTTTGAGCAAGAATCTCAACGGACATTTTCAAATGTCAGGTCCCTTCTTTTCTTTCCTACTGAAAAAGTCCAACATCAAGGAATATGCCCAGAGTTCAAAACACCGTTTTATTTCAAACCAATGGAATTCATATTATCTATCTATCTATCTATCTATCTATCTATCTATCTATCTATCTATCTATCTATCTATCTATCTATCTATC